>PVIU01022139.1:0-30031 GCA_004026605.1 Ondatra zibethicus | reverse complement strand
TCTCTGAATATGACTGACAATGGGGACTGACTGAGAAGCCAATGATAATGGCACTGGGATTTGATTCTACTGCATGTACTGGCTTTTTGGGATCCTAGTCAGTTTGGATTCACACCTTCCTAGGCCTGGATGGAGGCGAGAGGGCCTTGGGCTTCCCACAGGGCAGGGTAACCTGCCCTCTCTTAGGACTGGAGGGGAGGGAAATGGAAGTTTGATATTTTTACAGCTACGTAGAATTGCTTGCATTTGTTAATTCATTCATTCATGCATTCATTCGTTCAACAAATGCTCCTTTCCAATACATGCCATATTGGCCATGTGTTAATTGAATGACAGTGTCTTTGATTCTTACTGCCAGTGATTTATCCAAATGTGTCATTTGAAAGTTTTTATGATTTTACTCAATTAAAAATTTTTATGATTTTACTTGATTAGCCCTTGAACAAGAATTAATTATCCCTTATCAAAAGGACAGGTTTTAAACATTATTTGTGTTACTACAATACCCACATTCCAAGAGAAACAAAATCAGGGAGAACAAAGCAGACCAAAAAGTTTAAGGGAAGTAGAGGAGAGGGACTGGATTGGCTGTGGAATCAGAACTTGCATGATATATTGACGGTGGCCATGTGTGAAAGCCCATGCTCTCTGTATATGGCTAGAGAAACGCCATGGTCCAAGGCTGGAATCAGAAGATGCTGACCTCCACACATTGGCTAACGTGGGACAAAGACAGGGTTCTGCTGGGATGGGAAAAGTTCCACGAACTAAGCCACTCTGCCTTATGGTTCTCACAGTTGCTTCATGGCAAAGTAATGTTCTACTGGATGGCTTCAGAGTTTGTTGGACATAGATATAATGATGTCTTGTGTACAAAGGTACACAGCTCTAAGTCCACCAATGGGGCTTGTTTTTCTTTGTGTGTGTGTGTGTGTGTTTGCGTGTGTGCACACGCAAGCAAGTGTGCATATTATCTGGAAGCCATATGTCAGTGTTGGGTGTCTTCCTCCATCACCATGCACCTTACTTTTTAAACCAGAGCTACTCAATGAACCTGAAGCCCACTGATGTGGCTAGACTGCTTGCCCCCCAGCTCTGGGATCCTCTAGCCTCTGCTCTAGAGTAAAAACACACGTGTCACCACATCCTGATTGCTTACATGAGCTCTGGGTATAAAACCCACATCCTCACTAAAGGACAGTCAGCTGACTGACTAGGTATCTCCCTGATCATTCATAATAAACCCTTCCGCCTGTGTTTAAAGGCGTGGCTGAGAAGCAGTGGGAAGTGAGATTTTGGAGCTCTGGCTCCATGAAACCTTCTGCTTTTCTAGATCATCCCTGGCGGTGTTCTGAGTGAGAAGTGGCTGTGCACTAGCCACCCTGGGGATTCCCGCTGCACAAGGGAGAGCTCTGTCCTCGCACAGAGTCTGCACAGATGACTCCAAGTGAAATGACCGAAATCTTAGACAGTGTTCGCCCTCCTCTTCTCCTTCCTAACTGTAGATGTTTGTGCATTCTCCTGGCCATGAGTACCCACTCGATTTCCATGTTCAACACCAGTGCCAGTCTCTTCTCTCCTAATTCACCCAGAACCTGTCTGTCCTGCTTCACATCCTCCCTCCCTGTCTGGCCATTATATCACAAAGAAACCATACCACATGATCTGGTTTTCTGCAAGTGTTCAGCTGTTCTTCCAGTCTCCTCTCTTAGCCACTCAACTGTTTACCAAGTATAACCTTCCTAAGAGATATATTATATCTTGACCCTGCCCTGGATAATTTGACCTCTGAGAACTTCCAAGATCTTGCCTAGGCTGGAACTCCCCCACCTTCCACCCTCTGCCTATCTCTGTGTCCCTCTCTTCTTGGTCTTGGTCCATGCAATAACACTCTCGATAATTCTATTCATTTTCTGTTCTCATTCATAATGTGTATCTTTGGCACCTCCTTCATTAGATCATGCTCTTTCCCTGGGCAACCCCATGTCCATTTGGGCTGGTCATTGTATCAACTGCCTCCATGGCCCCTGTCAGCTTACAGCAGCCTTCCTGACACCTACACCGATGCTCGCTGCCTCAAGACCTATGGTCCTTTAAGTTTCCTACTGCTGAGCAAAGATCCCTGAGCCCTACCAAGAAAATCAAAGATTGATTAATGAATGAATGAATAAATGAATGAATTGGCAGTGCTGTAGAGAGGCTTGGGTGCAGTGGTTTGGAAACAGTAGAAGGAAGACAACTTCAGTTTTCAGTTTGGGGGAGACTCTGAGTATTCCACAGGTCTGCTTTACGGACAGCGTGATGTGCAGATTCAGAGGAACAAGTGCCTTGTGAAGAACAAGCATTGTGATGGGTCAGGGTCGTGGGGATGTTGACAAGATGCCTAGACTTGTAACAATAATGTTTACTGCTTGTAAAATGAGAGGCAATGCCCCCAAAGGAAACAAAGCAAATTCAGAGAAACAGGATGCTGTTTGAGGGATGGTTGTGAAGTATATAAAAGCATCAAATGGGAGCTATCAGGGTACAGAGAGAAAGATGAGGTGCAGCAGAAGAACACAGAGTGCAGAGGCCCAGGGGTGAGAAACCAAGACTAGAAGTACCAACCAATGAGTGGGGAACAAGGGCTGAAGCCGTGGATATGAGGACTGGAAACTCAGGCTTGAGGCAGAGGGAGAAATACAATGGTGGAGAGAGCTTGGCCTCTTAATCCTCAGGGAGATGTGCAGAGGGTGACAGTGGGGAGTTCCCTGGACAGACATGGGGGACAGTAGAAGAGAAATTCTCTCACGTATGCGTGAGGAAGGTCAGTCTTAAATGAGATGAGAAGTAATGAGGGTCTGCATGAACATCCATCAAGGGGTCCAAAGAAGCTAAGTTCAGACTGCTTGCATTGGCACAGCTCTTTTCTATAAAGTAAGAGGCAAAGGCATTCGAAGAAAGTTCTGTGCCCTGGGAGGATCAGTGGGGAGGGCTCACAGCTCAGTCCTCCAAGGCTGTCTTCAGCAGGCAGGGTCCAGATGCCTGACAAAGGACCGGAGGAAAGAGCTCGCACAGGAGTGTAGAAGCAGGAGGCTGGGTCAGACTCGGGAGCAGGCATTCCAAAACCCTACTTCAGTGGTGTTAGCAGGGTGAAGACAAAGTGGCCTTAGACAATGCTACTTGGGATTTGTGCCTAAATAACGGGGCGCTCTTTGTTAACACTTTTTATGAGCTAGACGCAGCTGGATTCCACGACTGTTTGCCCCTTCAGAGAAGGCATGGCTCCCCTTTGTGATTCTTCCCGGCCCTGGTTGGAATCTGTCTGCCTGCCTGTGCTACCAATATGTGTGGATAATGTGATTTTATAGGTCATTCAACAATGTATTTGGGTTCTTTTGGTCTCTGAGGCAGTATACCTAAACATAATGCGTTAACTATGCAACTCAATTTTATTCCTAAGGAAAACACGTTCAATATACATTTCCTTGCAATTGAATGCTCTCGGAGCTTATTTGTGACCAGGCGTGCTTCTTTATGTTGACATATTGTTCATGGGGTTTCATTAGTCACATGCTATGTCATATCACATATGGAACATGAGGGAAAGTGATATTAATGACAATCTGGTGACATTCAGTACCGTGCAACACATCAGGTTAAAAATAAAACAGGAACAAGAGGATTTTTCTTGTTTCCAGTGAGATTCTCTCTCTCTTTCCTCTCTCTCTCTCTCTCTCTCTCTCTCTCTCTCTCTGCTCTGTTTGGATCAGTCGTTGATTATTACTGGCAAGGCTTTGTGGGTAGCTAGTGAGGCAAATACCCACCCACCCACCCCTGCAGTTGTAGGTGGAAGAGAAGGAAGAGGAGGAGTTTTTGCTGAAGTGTTCACCGCATGTTAAATCTCTGACTGTCCAAACCATTCAATTATAACATTTCGTCCTGTGCGCGTCAGCTCGTCTGGCATTCAGCTTCATGGGGGTGGATCCAGCTGGGGTGCAGGGCATCCTGAATATGGGTGGCTAGGACTGACTGAGATATTTGAAAGCCAAGTGTGGATGCCAGTGAAGACCCTGGCACACAAAACACAGGCTGTCTCTTATGCATGGCTATGTTATTTAGCACCCAGTGTGGAAACTCGCACAGCAGCCATGGTGCGTGGGAGACACATGAAGAGGTGGTAAGGGGTGGTACGGGCTCCTTACCACCTTCCGTGATCACTCTACAGAGAGGAAGTTTCCTGGGTTCCAGAGGTCCCGCCCTTCCCTTCCCTCTGAGGGAGCTCCACCACCTAGAAATCAGGAAGTGAGGGAAAGAATAAAATGTTATATTTGGGATATAAATTAACCCTATAATTTCCAGATTTGTTGCTTACAAAGGGAGAGATCGATTAGCTATTCCTTTAAATTGTAGGTGTACTGTGATTTTTCTATCTTCTAAGTCATCCCCTTCGTGCTGATGTTTACTCCAGTGTGGCGCAGGCGCATTTGGACAACAAGCTCTCTGGATAATTGAATATCAGCTGAAGAGATTAGCCGGCCCTTCCGCCTTTCTGCTCTCACTATGTTGCTGCTCAGAACAGTTTCCTGTCTTCTCTGCTCTGGGGAGAGCTTGCAGCCTTCCACCTCATTCCTTCTACCTTCTCCAGAGAGCCTGACATTCAAACATCTTGTCGCCTTTCCCTGGGCTGCATGTCCTGGGGAACACTAGCTACAGGGTCATTGCAGACGCTCAACTACTGCCTGTTTCTCTTTCCCTGGTGACTAACTCCCTGAATAAACGGGAGCCAAAATAAGGTAGTCATGGGCCAGTGGAGTTAGTTAAAAGTCACACCTCTCTCTGTTAATTTGTTTGTTTGAGACCACGTTCCTTTTCCCAGCTCCTTAGATCATTACCCAACAAGCCAGAAATAAGACTGTCCTGTGCCAGGAGAGGTAGGTTTCCCAGGCAGGGCCAAAGTGGGCCTTAATTCATTACAGCAAAAGAAAGTATACACCCAAATTGAGCATTTTATCTGGAGGACCAGTCTGGTCTAATTCTGATTCTTTACCATCCTGTGTCTGAATTTGTGTATCCAACCTACAGAAGTTGAGTGTGTTCTACAAAGGCAACCAGAAGAAACTATGAGAAAGAACTGAGCCTTTAAATGTCAGAATCAGTTCCTCTTACAATTCAGAAAGCTGGGAGTCTGGCACCAGAGTGCCATGAGGGTTGGACTGTCATGGAAGGTACAAATCTTTGGAGTTAGTGCCTGAATTTTAGAACGATCCTCTAGTGTTTTCCTCTGTCTGATCTCTGTCTTCAGCAATGATCTTTGCAAAAAGGCACTAATCTTATTGAATCAGGAGCCAATTCTACTCCAGAATGACCTCATCTTAACTGACTATACCTGTTAAGACTCCATTTCCAAATAAAACTCCATCCTGAGGCACTGAAAATTTGGGCTTCAACACAGCTTTTTGGGGAAACACAGTTCAGACCATTATACACTGGGGACTCAGCTTGTCATCCTGTTGAGCACAAACATCAATTACAAGCCACAAGGATGCTGCTGATACTTTCTTACACCAAGACAGCTATGCAGCTGTTCCTGACTGAGGTCTACTTTGACTTTTCTTTATGGCCCATGTTGAAAAAAATATACAGTAGATACAAATTATACAAAATATTTGGTAGATACAAATGCCTTATGAAGTCTCTGACTGCTCTGAAAAGGAGGGTCACATTGCCATCTACACAGCCATGGATCAGAGACATGTTGTCTACAACAGAGAAACATGGCAAAGTGTTTTGATGGTCCCACGGATACCAACATGATTGTCGAGTTTTTCATCATGAGCTGGTTGTTGCCACACCACCAAATCATAGATGGACTGTCTATCATAGTAACAAGTATTGATCATCCTAGAAAGAGTGACTGGCAACAATCTTGGGGATGCCGTGACAGTAGAACATGAACATACATTGGGTGGATTTGAGAGACACATGGCATAAACTGAGATTCCAGTGTTTTTTTCTGTCCTCAGATCCCCTGGAGCCCCCATTTGTATATCCTCCACTATTTGGTTGATTCCATCTTGGAAGACCATAAACTGAGAAGCCCCTTTGGAGACCAACCCTTGGCTCCTGGAGTCACTTCTGTTACCCATGTACATTGCGCTGATTACCTAGCTACTTCTGTTCCTCTTACACAGGAGGAGAAGTTCTACGATCCGGAAAGTTAGCTCTTTGCCACTGGTCAGGAAAGCCTTAGATAAAGCCTATATTCAGAATCCTTCTGAGGATTCAGGCTGAAGGTATGTGCTATGTGAGTTTTCCTGAAATCCTGGCCGTTCTTGACCTTTCCTCCCTTGTAGATGCATCCTGATCTCTGTCTCTCAATTTCTATGAATGGTTGTTCTTGATGGACCATCACTTCAGGCCAGTGGTTCTCAATCTGTGGGTCGTGATCCCTTTGGGAGCTGGATGACCCTTTCATGGGGTTGCCTAAGACTATTGGAAAACACAGATATTTATATTATGGTTTATAACAGTAGCACAGTTACAATTATGAAGAAGCAACAAAAAAGAATTTTATGTCTGGAGGTCACCACAACATGAGGAACTGCATTAAAGGGTTGCAACATTAGGAAGGTTAAGAACCACGGCTTTTCACAAAAATTCAACTTCAAGTTTTGCTTCTGTAAAACTCACCTGTGACATTTTTTTCTTACCCAGAATATGGGGATCTTGAGGCTGAGGTGACTTCTCATGAAGCTGAGCTTCCTGTCATTATGCACGGCATGAGACATGGATGTGGTAGACAGCCATTAGCGCCTCGGCAAAATTCTTGAGTCATTTTAACAAACTTCAAATGATTATATATTTATATATAACTTACAGGAAGTGAAATATTTGCTTACTAAAATTGAGATGTGATTTGCCTTTTTTGGGGAAAAATTATGGGAAGCGATTCTTTTTTGAGATCTTCATTTTATTTTGACATCTTCCAGCATGATTCAGAGACAACTCATTATAAAGGGTCCATCACAGCCCCATCAAGGTGGGAGATGACACGAAAGGAATGCTCATGGCAAGAAAGATTTATTTTTAAAGTAAAGGTTGATTTTTCAAAGCTCTCACAGCATACAAATGAAATTCCCCTTCCACTTGGCTATCATAATATTCACATAAAATTACAATAAGATGAATCATTCACATCAGTCAGAAATCCACAATTTTTAGAACTCATACAATACCTCTGATAAGATAATGCATAGGGAAAGAATATAATTGAGGTAGCAGACAGGACTCTGCCTTTGATCAAAATGACAAGACCCTCCCACTGCAAATACTGGGCCCATGGTTTCCCATTCTCATCTCAAACATATTTCAGGGACACTTTCTTGACTTACTTTAGTTGTATGGAATATCCATGTGACAGAAGAGGGTGACCTTGTGATGTGTACTGGTTTTACAAAGCAACGCAAGTACAGCAAACAAGGCAAAGAATGAAATACAGTTGGGAGAAAACAGGTACTAAGCATAAGCCATGCCCAATCTGAGCCCCATTGCGAAGCACCAGATTCTGAGATCTATTCATTGAGAGAGTGTTCTGTAGCAATGGCCTGAACCTTTAGGGTTCGCTCAACCTTTGTGCCATAGGTTTCCACCTTCTTCTCTTGGGTATGCTAAGGATGATTGTTATCATGTAGTCATTCCTGGCCATGAGGGGTGACCAGAAGGCAATGTGTCACTCTGGGCTGGAGCACCAAGGGCCTGTGTGGAAACTTGTTCAGAGCTGGTGTATGTCAAGCACAAACACAGTTCTCACCTCAAGGGAAATACGGATAGGTTCATTCTGGAGGCAAACATGGGGGCTACAGTCTTTGACCACAGATTCGGGTTGCTGATGTCCAACATGGTAACAACTGCATGAAGTTTTCACAGTAATAGATCCACATCATTTTTTTTAAGATTTATTTATTATGTGTACAGTGTTCTTCCTGCATGCATGCACACCAGAAGAGGGCACCAGATCTCATTACAGATGGTTGTGAGCTACCATATGGTTGCTGGGAATTGAACTCAGGACCTCTGAAGAGCAGTCAGTGCTTTTAACCTCTGAGCCATCTCTCCAGCCTCTAGAACCACATCATTAATCAAAGCATTTGAAAGGTAGAAACATGGTAGCAACATCAGGTAGGTGGGTTACAGCAAAACAGGTGAGTCTCTGCTCTGCACCTCGGGTGCTATTTGGTGACATTCTCATTTTTTGACTTGGCAGAAGCCTAAATCACCTAACAATCACAAGGATGATGTTAGGCTATTGACGGAGATGTGCATAAATGGCTATTAAGTGGCTAAAGTTAGACAAGGTATTTTGGCTCCCAACTGACAACATTCTGTGCTCCGAACAGAATCAATAGTTTTATTAATCAGACAGGCTTGTAGAATTTTGGCTCAGGTGTGAGTTTTTTTTTTTTCTGAGAAATTCGCTTCTTACTTCTAGTCTTCCACTGTGCTTAGAAACCTCCAAAGCTGTGGTCATTCTGTCAGCCCAGAGACCCCAGGTGGGGATGTGATGCCTATAGTCTACTTGATGACTATGACAAGCATGCAATGAGAGCAAGCATAATAAAGCTTTATCAAAGTGAACAATATCTCAGTTCGACAGGAAGAATGTCTATTAGTGGTCTATTGCAGAACATATTGGCTAATAATCATGATTTTATATATATATATATATATACACACATATATATAAATTTCTAAAAATATTTTAAGTATTACTACCAGAAAAATAAAAGTCATTGAGAAGATGGATATTCAATTAGTTTAATTGAATACATCTGCAATGCATAAATGTATAAAATATCACATTGTATATATGATTGCCAATGACAATTTTTGAGCAATATTTACTGTGTTAGGCTGCTAAGAGAATGGTCCATTGCCTGAAATAAAAGGTCATATTTACTTACCATCTTCTAGACATCCATATTTTGTATAATTGAATTTTTTCATAAAATATATTTGATTATAATTTCCCCCCCAGCACCTTCTAGACCCTCTCCTCCCCACATCCATACTTATCCAACTTCATGTTCTCTCTCTCTCTCTCAAACCAAAACAAAAGTAAAACCCCAAACAAAAATGAAAATCAAAACACACAAACAAAAAAAGCAATAAGATAAAAAAAAAAACAAAACGAAACAAAACAAAACATGGAGTTCATTTGTGCTGGTCACCTGTCATGTGGCTTGCCTTGGAGAGTAGCTGATATACCCTGAGACATTTCATTAGAAAAACCTAATTTTTCCTTTCTCAGCAGGTGTCAGTTGCAAACAGCTTCTTGGTTAGGCATAGGATTTTGCTTTCACATCCCCCTTCCCAATTCTTGGACCCTGTCTGCTTGAACTTTTGCTGGTCTTGTGTGCGGCACTTTAGTCTCTATGAGTTGATGTGTGTATCAGTACTGTCGTGTCTGAAAGACACTCTTTTCTTGGAGTCATCCGTCACCCCTGAGCTTTGAGGAAGAGGATTTGATGAAAATATCCCACGTAGGACTTGAAAGCCTCTCACTCTCTGTACCCTGTCTAGTTGTGGGCTCTGTGTTAGTTCCCATCTACAGCGAGAGGAAGCTTCTCTAATGATGGCTGAGTGAGGCACCGATCCACAGGTGTAGCAATTTGTCACTAGCAGGTTTTCTAGCAATGTTTCTTTAGCATAATAATAGTAGTAGGTTTTCCCCTAGGCCTAGGCCCAGGGCCTATCTCAGGTTCTTGGCTACTTTAACAGTATTAGGTGTGGGTTCCCTATTATGGACTAGATCTTAAACCCAAAATATAAAATTAAAAAATATTTGGTTACTCTCTACTATTGTACCACTGTATCTTGCAGGCAGGTTGCTGTTGTAGGTTACAGGGTTTCTAGCTGGGTGATACTGATGACTGTCTTTTACCTCCAGTATCACGAGGTATACCTTCTAGCACCAGGTGAATCTACTAGTTGGTTACCAGGTCAACTTTTTGATGTTCTGTAAGTATTGTCTCCAGCATTAGGACCTTATCTTCAGATTGTGGAGAGCAACCAATAGCTTTTGAAATAGCCCGTGCTGTTTGGACTCTGCCTTATTTAGGGTTTCTATTGCTGAGACAAAACACCATAATCAAAAAGCAAGTTGTGGAGTAAAGGATTTATTTGGCTTACATTTCCATGTTGTTATTGAAGGAAGTCAGGACAGGAATCAGAAAAGGCAGGATCCTGGAGGCAGAAGCTGATGCCGAGGCCACGGAGAGGAGTTGCTTACTGGCTTTCCCACGACTTTCTCAGCTCACCTTCTTATAGAATCCAGGACACCAGCCCAGGGATGGCATCTCCTACCACGAGAAAATCCCTTACAGCTCTCATGGATCTCATTCCCTCAACTGAGGCTCCTTCCTCTGACGACTCTAGCTTGTGTCAAGTTGACACACAAAACCAGCCCGTACAACTGGCCTCTTGTCAACTTGACACACAAACACATCACTACTAAGCCACAACCTTCCTTTCTTATTCATCCCCACTATCTCGCATTAAAATCATAAATAACTGAAGGGTCATGTGAAGCAGTAGAGGCTTGGCACCATGAATTTATTTAGTCCCATAGTCTTTACAAGTTCAAACACATTAAAATTTCAGTTCTTTTAAAATATCCAATCTCTTCTAAAAGTTCAAATCTTTCGTCTCTAGGATCCTTTAAAATTCAAAATTAAATTCAGTACCTTTTTCAGGAGGGAAGAACCAGGACACTGTCACAATCTGAATCAAGCAAAACCAACCACAAACAGTAAAAGTAACCCAATGTCCAATTATCTGGGAATCACTCACGATTTCCTGGGCTCCTCTGAAGGGCTTGGTCACTTCTCTGGCTCCACCCCCTGCAGCGCACACAGTTTGTCTTCTCGGCTCCGGCTGGTTCTGCTCCACCACTGCTGCTGTTCTTGGTGGTCATCGCATGGCACTGGCATCCTCTGCTGCAACTGGGCTGCACTTTCATTAATAGCCTCTCATAGGCATCTTCACCAATAGCCTCTCCTGGGCTCTCACAGGGCCAAGCCTCAGCTGCTCTCCGTGACCCCTTCATGCCTTCAAAACCAGTCCCACCCGGGTGACTCTTACACATGACCAAGTCCAGCTGCCAGTACAAGGTACAACCTTGGCCACCTCTGAACACAGCTGCTCTGTGCTCTCAAGAAACACTTCTCAGAAGATTTCCCCTCAGATATGCTGGTCTCTTCTTGTTTACTGCTAATTTCTTGGCTCCCGCAGACCAGCATCAAGTATCCCAGCAAAGCAAACGTTTGCTTTAGTAGTTTGGTATCCTTGTTAGTCGAAGCTGATTCTTCAGCCCCAGCTACCAGAACCACAGAATCTTAACTCAAAATAACACATGACAGAACCCGGACTAAGGCAGAGAGAGGCTTCACAACCAACGCAGACCTAAGCATGGTATGGCAAGTCACTGGCCCTACACTAGTTTCTGTGGGGGGAGGGGGCCTTGGGATGCCATGGGACAGCAGGAAGTAGGCTGCCTTTTGCACAGGAAATACTGGTCATGACTCTCACCAGGTCTGATGGCTGACAGAAGAGAGCTTGTAGACATGCAGAATGGATTTGTGATACATTTGTAGCATTTTTGGACAAGGTTTGTCTGTTTCGCTCTCCTGTCAATCTAAACTTCCTTTAAACACGTTTTTATTTTTGCTTTTGTAAACGGTCTTCTGGAAGGCCAGGCCGATGGGAGTTGACAGTCACACTCTTTTCCTGATATTCTCTTATTATGATGTAAGTGGAGACGCCTAATCCCAACAAAAATAGAGCTCAGCTGTTGGGGGACTTGTCCACCGCCCACAAGAATCCCCCCAATGATGACCGACTCTGAGACAGCACGCCTAGCAGCAGCCTCTAGTCTCAAACAGAGGAGCAGACGTCTCAGGGCTATAACCCTGCAAAACTCTTTATTGTGGGAAAACTTGAGGTTTCAGTTACCCATAATGCATTGTGGAGGAGTCCTACTTGGAAAGTCTGCCCTAACCCAGCATAAAGCAAGAAATAACTTCTATGTTCTCTCCAAGAAACTAGCATCTTTTGTTAAGAAACTGTACATCACCAGTCAGTTTAATCTCCCAAGACTGAAGGCGTGTGTGCCTGCCATTCTGAGTTATGATAATAATCGTATTTCTCATGCACTGTGGTTTGGCCCACATGGGTCTAGGGGAAGCCACCGAGTTACTGGCTCTGGAGATGCAAATCATGCGCACTCCTCCCCAGATCGGTTTCTCTGAATACCGAACTTCTACGTTTCTACCTACGACTGTTTCTCCATCGTTCCAGAGATTTCTGAGGTACGTTCTTCCTGGAGTTCGTCCTTCCCTCTGAAGCCCGGCCTCTCGTCTAACTTTGTATCCCAGAGAGGGTGAAAGCTGAGTGTACCAGAGGGCTAGGGTGTTTTTCTGTGGAAAGTCTGAACCCTGAGAATACGGAAGAGTGCAGAAGATGGGGCAGGGTGGTAGACGGCAGAGGACACAAGCTAAGGGGGGCTCCAGAGTGGCTTGCTCAGGGAGCTTGGGCCAGGTTCTGGAAACAGCTCTTGGACCTTAGACCAGGGATGGATGCAGACCTTGTAACTGGGCAGCTCTAAGTATAGGGCTTCCATCCAGCGATGGAATCCACTAGGTCCTTCACCGTTCCCTGTACTCAGGAGGGTGAAACTCCCTGTGCAGTGCTCAGTCCCAGATAACGTGCACGAGGAAAAGAAAGGTATGCCTTTACCTTAGGAATCCTACTTCACTTTCTGACAGAAAATTTATACTCACTGTAGACATTATAAAAAATTAGTTTTTTTTCTAATGGAGTCTCACTGGATATATTAACTACACTTCAGGGTAGGTCCTATGACCAGCTGTAGATTTCCAATACAAAGCAAAATCAATATAATTTTTGTAGATTTTTTGGCTCATATTTATTTATTTGGACTTTTTCGTTCTTTTTTTGTCTTATTGGTCCTTTGGTTGTTTTTATGGTTTCCAATTTTGTGGTTTTTGTGGGTTTTTAAAGAGTGGTTGCTTGTTTTGTGTTTTAATTAAAGAGAGAAACAAAGGGCATGGAATTGGGTGGGTGGGGAGGACCTGGGAGAGGGGGAAACATGATCAGAATATATTGTTTGAAAAAATTCAATTAAAAAATTAGCTGTTAAACTTTTAAAAACTTTAAATATTAGTGAATGATCAAAATTGCCCATAATTCTCTCCCCAGAGGCAGAGAGTCTTAATGTAAAGGTGTATTTCTTCTTGTTCTATTTTTTCTAAGCTCAAGTATATGAAAATATATATTTCTTCATAAATGAGGTCATTGTTGGCACGTACTTCTGAATTCTTTCTTCACATAATATTAGAGGACGAACTGTTTTTCATTCATTAAACTAATAAGTACTACTAATGGATAAACGCTGTTCCATTACCCGGCTTTAATCAACCTGCTCTCTACCACTCTCTCTGGCTATTTCAGGTATGCAGAGCATCCGAGCAAGACCCTAGAGTCTCTGTGACACTGGGGGAGTCAGCCAGACTGCACTTCTGTGAGGGACCGAGCCCTTCCTGCACTGGAGGCCACGGCAGAGTCTCTCTTTCTGCTGCTCGCCACAGGTCTGGGCTCTGTGTTTTGAGGAGGACTGAGAGAACTGTGACAGAGTTCAGGACTGCCTCCTGTGACTTTGTAAGGCATGGGCGATAAGTTAAGCCCCCAAAAGCTAGAATAAACATCTTTCTTTGTCCTCTTGGGGCCCTGCTAACCCCATGAGAGTGACTGTATATTCTCAATGAGAAGGGGAACCCTTCGCAGTGGCTGGGACCATCTGCCCAGTAACCATGCCTAAATGAATCAGAAGACTTGACCAAATGAAGAGGAGTCTGAGAGGAACCTCATTAGCATCCATGGAACGACATTGAAAGACCACTGGCCACACGAGTCACAGAGAGGTGAATGCTGGGGCTCAGTTCACCTTCTCCTTTTGATTCAGTCCATGATCTCAGTCCAGGGCTGATGATGCCCACACCCAAGACAGGCCTTCCTTTCTCAGTTTATCCTTCTTGGAAACGTCCTCTTAGGTGTACCCAGGGGTATTTCCACGGTGATTATGAATCCAGTCAAATCAATAGTGAGGATTAATTATCACAATGGGATCATGTTGCTCTCTGAAGGGAGATATAATTTTATCCCTTAAGATTATTTTCTGCATGTTGTTGCCCCTTATAGGATACAGTTGCATTGGTTTATTCTGGAGCAGAAGTTCTTTAAAGAAATATCTTCATATTTTGTTTAGCCGTTTTTATTGTATAGACACAAGAGCAGTCTCCCCATTAGAGGCTCCAGAGTCAATGAGACAGTCAGTCTTTTGTCACAAATAGCATCTTTGTACATTCTCTGCCCATCTCTGTGCCCAGGATAAAGGGTGTCTGTGTAGCTTATTCTCAGTCACACTCAGCAGAACACTCAAGAATCTGGGCTTTTATTGTAAACCTTTACCACAGTGGTGATAGAAACTAGCTCCACCAAAGCATGTAATTATTTCTCCCTCATTCGGTATCATGAGTTGCAGGCATGGTTCTCATGTTTCTGCCAATTTCAGCTTCCGGGGCTTTTGGCTTCCATTCTTGTTGAGCAACACTCCCTTCCCCCTGCACACCTGTCAGTGTGACACCCAAGCTCACAGTACTGAGCATCTCCTCTCATTCACACAGAGGGCCACTCCCTTCACAGACGACTGCCATACACTTTTGGGTGAGGGCTCGGGAGAGAACTGGAAATTGGATTCTAAACTCTGAATCCAAAGTACATCTGTCAGATCCTGGGGCATGATCAGAGACCACTGATCTCGCAGCCTGTGGGCATCCAGTGGCTTCACATGTTTTTTCTCCTTTGTGTTTTGGACAGAGGTCCTGTGCAGAAAGCAACAAGGCAAACCGTTCCCCTGCGTGGAGGGAGAAAACCCACCAGCATTTCTCATTCTCAACAAACCCAAGTTTTCCTCTGCATCTTGTGCTTTGTGTACTAAATGCACCGCTAAAGGTGCATTTAGATGGTTGGTGCCTCTTCTTCATGGGTCTGCTTGAGTCCAGAGCTGCTCCCTTATCCCTCTGCCTTCCATCTCCTCCCTCCTCCCACAGGAGAGCACTTGCAAATGTTTCTGTTGTGTTAACTGGAAGAGCAGGAGGATGGCCCACTGTGCTGAGCCCGAGACAATCTAACAGCTTGCTTATGCTTCTATTTGGCTTGGATGGGAAATTAGAGGAGCTTTAATCTGCTCCGGGTATCAAGCAGGGAAGCACTCCCCGGAGTGAGGAGTTAGGCACATCACAGCAGCTTCTGATGAGGGTGGCTGCCACCCTGTCAGGGTAGACAGCAGCCTGGCAGCAGAGAAGGTGAATGCTCTCATAAAAAGGGCTGCTGTGTTGTGTGTGTGTGTGTGTGTGTGTGTGTGTGTTCAGGCTGAGCCATCCCAGAGCTAAATAGCTTCAGAATGGAAAAGTACCAATAGGGATTTTTATTTTTTTTAAATCTGGGTGCCCACATCAGAGTGGGTAATTGAATTGAGATCTTTAAATATGGACACATAATGCAGTTCGGTCAGATGAACACTTTGGATTTTGGTAATTAGTAGCTAGGGGTTTGATGAAGTGTGGGAGGAAGGAGGGAAGGAAGTCTATTTTAGGAGACTGGAGTGAGAAGGCCTTTGCGTGTTTTTATCAGTTCATGTAGAATTTGACATATGGTAAACAGGAAAAGATAGTATTTAAAAACCCCATAAATACACAGGGTTGGGAAAAAATCCTAGCAAAGCAGAGAATGGAATGGCTGCCAGCCCCGCTCCCCTGCCTTCAACACTAGGGTAGCACACAGGGGTTGCAAGCCATTGCGAGAACTAGACCGAGCAGCATAGAACGCTCCTGGATACCACGTTAATTAATTCAGCCCAGTTGTGCCCAGTCCTCCAGATCCCGTTGGAGTCACCTACTGGTCTCTATATTTAGAAGCCCTAGCTCTGGGAGCACCACAGGCTCCAGGAGAAGCCAAGTTTTTGGTTGGCTCAATTTGGCACGTTCCACTTTTTTTTATGGCTTTCTGTCAAAGCCCTCAAATGAATGCAATGTTTTGTTGACTGTTTTGTTTCTTTACAAAGTGAAGCTGTCTTGAAATTAGTCAGATAGAGCTTTTTAGAAACTCACATTGACATCCTAATTGTATCATAATAAAACTGTAATGGAGCCTCATGGCTCTGTGTGGACACGTCTACTGTCAAGGCAGGTATTAAAAGAAACTTTTATGTAATGTTTTAACATATTTTTTTTTTACTGAAACTTTTTTAAATGTCAAGGCAAACATAGTCATCATAGATAAATGACATTTGCCTCCATCACTAAAAATTTTAAGAAACAAACAAACTAAAAAATTAGATATCTGGGTAGCCTGTCTCAGGTTGGACATCCGGCAACCTGCTTCAGAGTTAGACGTTTGGGGCCTTTCCAGAGGTCTTATTGAGAAATTAACAGGTATCTGATGAGAGGATACTTTAAGAAGCTGAAAGTATTAAGAAAATATTAAACTCAGGACAAAGTATTTTTGGTAAATGGGTAATAATGGCAGTGTAAAATAGTTCGCTCTGACTGGAGCTAATTTAGCATTACCGGAAACTCTGCCTATAGATCTTCCAGGCAGAGGTTTCCATCTCTGCTCGAGACAGGAAATTGTACCACAATGAAATATGGAAAAAGGGATTTTATTTTTAGTGTTAGCCAAATTATGTTACAGGGTGCACTGGAACTCAAACAAGTCTTTGTGTGTTTACGTATGCATATACGTGTGTATGAAAAAGGCCCGGCCAAGTCGGCTCTAAAAACAGACTCATGCTCAGCATTTCTTCATCTAACGGGATTCTAGCCTTCATTTTACACCAGTTCTATTTGATTTTTCATAATCTGGAAAGAGTCACCCAAGTTTTCTGACCTCTTATGAAGTCTTCGGCGTGCGTCTAACACCCACAGCTGCAAGCGTGCTCTGTCTAAGGGCAGGTGGGTGGGAACTGCTGTGGGGCAGCCTGCACCAGCGGATCCCTACCTGGGGCTCAGCGTTACTAGCGGTCTGTTGGGTGTTTGCAGGTCCTTAGCTTCTTGTTTGAGAATGAAATGGAAGCCCACAATGATCACAACACACTGAGGAGTCATTGTTGAATACAATGTCCAAAGCAAAGCCACAGAAGAGGTCAGAATAGACCTCTAGCGATTAGCCAGCCAGAAGAGCAAAGATACTGCCTGCTTAGTATTTCCTCTGTGGCACTCAGAAGAAAAGCTTGTTCACTAATGGGCATAGTGAAGGTAGTTCTCTGTTCCCATTGACAGATTAGGTCATACAATCAATTGTCTGGGGTGCGCATCCTTCCCATAGTGTATCTGATTTTAATTATATGTGTGCTCAATTATGAGTAGGCATAAAAGGGTATGTAGGAGATTCTCTACCAAAGTTTACTTTAAGACAGTTTCTCCTTTTCATGCATGCACCCAAAACCAGTCTGGGCCAGACTGATCCCCTGCCTTCACCCAGATTCATTCTGGAATATAGTTGAATAGAAACTCCACAAAAAAAGGAGTTCTTGCGGGTGTCAAGGGGGAACAGAAGCTTGTCTCATTGCTCAGAGTGGGGTTTAGGAATAGCCAAAACCAAGTGTTGGCTCAGTTTTTGTTAAACTGCTTTCCTGCTTTGCTAGGACCAGGCTTTCTGGACACTCTGTTGGGGTTCTCATACACTGCCCAAGCCTTGATCTACACTATTCTCAGTGAGTCATATCTCTGGCCCACACTGTGTGGGTAGAGCATGTCACTCTCACTATTGCTCTCAAATGGTCTGTATGACTAACTATGTTAGTCACATATTTTATATTCATTGCTCATCAGCTCTTGGTAAGAATGGCAGTGTACTCTTAACTGCTCTATGGCTTCACTCTGAATAAAGGGTCCAGGGTCCTTACTATTTTGCAATCAGTGTGGACTTTTGTTTCATTCTGAAATGAGAAGCCAAGCATGTGGAAATATCCAGTCCAGATCCTGACTTCTGTGAACACTGGTTTCTCAGGTCTAGGTCCTTCTGTGTGCAGGCTGTCCCGAGACACTCCCACCCACCTGCCTGAGCAAAATCCACCGCAGTCCTAAACATCAGACACTGTCTAAAGATGAAGCGTTTGGGTCCTGAGTAAGGAAAAAGGATCCCTCGTCATCCTCCAAGCTACAGAATGGGACAAGCTTGCAAAGAACGAAGATGCTCCTGGCTCCATGGAGAAGCTTAGACGTACAGCCACCAGCACCTCTTATGGAATGCTACGAAGCTGGCAGTGCCGGAAGCTGCCTAGGGGGTTAGACGGAGGCTGGGTGGGAATGGGTTTTTCTCTGGCGCTGTGCACTTGCCGTCTCTGGCTTGTCTGGGCTCAGCTGCTGCTACTCTAGACCATGGTTCTAGTCTGAGACGGCCATTGGCTGGAGAGGGAAAGATGGAAGGGCCAATCTCAGAGTGGTTTGCTGGGTAGATACAGAAATGCATACATTTAAATGAGAATGACAATTTAAAACACACAGCACATTTTACCCCAAAGGAGATAAATTGATCAGCACTGAAGTCATAAATTAGATTTTCAAGTTATATCGATATGATACGCTGCTTAAACAACTGGTCAATCCTACACCTTCCAATAAATTTGCTATCTAAATAAAATAGTTTATTTTGACTTTGAATTAGTTTGCCCTTTGTTTTTCAAAACACAATCTTTTGCTTTTAGAGACAAATTAATTGGTTTGAGACACAGGTGATATTATCTTCCTCATGAAGAAACATTTAATCCCCTCTTCCCCATCAGCAGCACCTAGGCATTCCCAACAACATGCAAGATAGAGTACCACACACATGCATAAGGCATACATACATCCAGCAAGCAATGTTTATTGAGAATTTACAGTTCAAGACACCAAGAAAGGCATGGAAAATTTTAAGGAACTTACACTTATTTCTTCTCTACTTTAAAAACAAATATTTATCTGTCACTTTGCATTTCTAAACTAAATTCTGACCTATGGACAAATAATGCCATGCTGCCTGTGAAAGTCACGTGTTATGATGCCTTGAGCATAGTGCTTGCAGCTGCCCTTCCAGCTGGAGTCGGCCATGCTGATTGGTTCCTTGTCACAACTTTGAACTTCTTGTATGTTTTGCTTTGATTATGGAGTCTTTTGAACTGAATCAAAATACAAAGCCCAGTTTAAAGAATCCTGAAGTTTCACCCAACTTTACCAGTTACTGACTTATGGCCCATCACGTTTCTTCCACACCATCTTCCCAGTCCCAGAGGAGTCAATGCTTGTGAAGAATTCGGACATTCACCACCTATGTCCTCCACACCTTACTCTGTGCTGAGATACACATGATGCGCAGGGCCCTCAGGGCAGGAGGAGAAAACTGACTTGTGCATGCTGTTCTGTGACCACTGCATGCATGCACACATATGTGACCATGCTCAAAAGTAAGCAAGTAAGTTAACAAACAAATAATTCATCTTCTGTCTGAGAATTTTTAAAGAAGAAATGCATGCTAATTTTTATTTCTCAAACTTTGAGCAATCAGATTACGGTATGGAAAAGCATAGTGGAGCTGGAAAAAGCATTAGCATATAGAGCTTGGTGTTGTCATGATTTCAGGCATCCAATGAAGCCTTGGAATTTATCCCCTACAGAAAGAGGGGGATACTCTGTGCCCAAGAGTGAAATTATTGAGTCACATGATATTACTGTGGTGTACTGTTGAGAGGCAGCTGAAGGCTTTGCCAGAGTCATGACTCCATGTTCCATTCCTGTGAGCAGCACGTGAAGGCTCTGGTTAGCCACATCCTCCCTGCTCTACCCATCCAATGGCTGTGAAGAGGGATCTACCTCATTGCGGCTCGGATTTACATGTCTTGCTGGTTAATGATAGCAGGGTTTTGTTTGTTCGTTTGTTTTTGTCATTGTTGGTCCTGGGTATACCTTTGGAGAATTATCTGTTTTGCTCCTTTGGTCATCTGAAAATTGGGCTGTTTTTTCATATGCTGCATGAATAAGCGACTTGCATACACTGAGCAGCTGGTTTTCAGATTAAGCTTTGCAAATACTTTTCTCATTATATTGAGGACCCATTCACTTTGTTGGTGCAAAGATGGAATTTTTGATACAGTACACTTCGTTCATTTTTCCCAAGTGTTTACGCTTCTGCTGTGAAACCTAAGAAGTAATTGCCATGCACAAGGCCATCAAGGTTGTTCCAGTTCTCCTTCTGTTCTCATGATAAAAACTCCAACTGAGAGCAACTTTGGGTAGGAAAAACGTTATTTTATCTTACACTTCTGGGTTATAGTTCATGACTGAGGCTAGGCCATGCGAAGAAGGCAAGAACTCAGGCAAATCTCTGAGAAGTGGAACCTGGAGCCGAAACCACAGACGAACTCTGCTTGTGGGATTCCCTTCTGGTTCATGTTTAGCTAGCTTTCTTTGACTGTTAAAGACCACTCTTCCAGTAAAGGGCATGCCTCATAGCACGATGGGCTATCCTTCACAAGCATGACAACAGGCTTACTTGATAAAGACAAGTCATTAGCCATTTGGAACTCCGTTTCTGAACAATTCTAGGCTGTGTCAAGTTGACAGTTAGTACTAAGAAAAGAGATTATGCTTGTTTGCTTCTATGAACTGTGTATTGTTAGTTCTTACAACTGAGTCTTTGATTCATTTCGTTTTAATTTTTTGCATGTGTTTTAAGGCATGGATCCAAACTCACACTTCTACATGCAGATAGCTAGGTGTCCTGTATTCTTTGAAAATGCCGTTCTTTTCCTTTGGTATGACCACCTCAAGAGTTCAGAAAATCAATAGATGAGAGTCGTGTGGGTTATTTCTGAATTTTCAGATCTATTCCATTGGTCTGAGCCTTTCCTGAAGCAAAATATATCCTGAATTCTTCTTAATACTCCCAATTCAAATTCAGAACTTGAGGGTTATCATTCAACTTCATGGGCAGTATCTATATCCTTTTACCTTCTGCTGACAAGTATGGTTCTAGATACATCAAAAATAATTACTTGCTTTGTCTGACTGTAGAGATGGAAATGCATTTGAATACCGGTGCCCAAAGTACCACCATCAATAGAGTCACGAAGAATGGCCTTGGGGTATGTTTTGATGATGTAAAGAGTTCTGGGATGACATACAACTCTCTGAGCACTTTGAGGATGCTATCCCTTGTTTGCCAGCCTGCATTGTTCACAGTGGGAAGTTGACTGTCACCTATAGTTTTGCTCCCACCGATGGCCAGCACCTCATGTCTTTCTTCTAAACCCATGGTTCTCAACTTTCCCGATGCTGTCCTCATGCTGTGGTGACACCCCCAACTATAAAATTATTTCTGTTTAAAATCCCTTTTTCTAGCATGTTTCCTAGCGTGCTTCCTAGCATGTCTCCTAGCGTGCCTCCTAGTGTGCTTCCTGGCTTGTTTCCTAACATTTTTCATAGCGTGTTTCCTGATGTTTTTCCTAGTGTGTCTCTGAGCGTGTTTCCTAGTGTGCTTCCTAGTGCATTTCCGAGCGTGTTTCCTGAGTGCTTCCTAGTGTGTTTCCGAGCATGTTTCCTGAGTGTTTCCTAATGTGTTTCCGAGAGTGTTTCCCAGTGTGCTTCCTAGAGTATTTTCTAGTGTGTTTCACTTTGATGTCCCTTTAGGTTTTCTTTCTTGCAACCAATAGCTTCTTACAGTTTAATCTTTAAAGAAAGATGGTTTGTTTGCTTTCCTCTCTAGTTCACTTAGGCTTTGTTACAGTATTTTCCATGAGTCACCTTTGGATATTCATTTCTTTTCTTTAGCACTGTGAATGTGAGCTACATTGATAAGGATCTCTCAGTGTCTTTGGGAAAGTGATTCCAGAAGCCCCCAGAGTTTAAGTCTTTTACATGTAGTGTATTATATATGTGTGTATTCTATACACATCCTTCTGTGGACTTTAAATTATCTGTAGATTACTTATAATACATAATATCTACTACAATGAAAGTTTCACATATTTGTACCTTATTTTTAAATATTGTATATATGTGTGTCGTATAATGTTTGTGTGTGCACAGGTGAATGCAAGTGTGTGTGTGTGTGTGTGTGTGTGTGTGTATGTGTGTTTATATCTTAGTTTTAGCACCTAGAGTCTCTCACTGAATCTGGAGCTCACTGGTACAGATATATGCTCTGGTCAGTGAGCTATAGTGATCCCCGGCCTCCCCATCCCAGTGTTAGGGGAGCAGACACACAGTGCACAGCACTTTATTCAGCTTCTTATGTGGGCTGGTCCTGGGGAGTCTAAGCTTGGTCCTCAGGCTTTCTTACAAGCACTTTACTAACTGAGCTGTGCCCAGCTGGGATTTCCGGCTTTCCTGTTCGGGAGGCAAATAACAACAAAGAAATAAGTCTGCGTGTGCTCAGTTCAGGCAAAAAACAAAACAAAACAAACAAACAAACAAAACCCCCAAATCTGCACATGCTCAGTTCAGGCAAGAACCCCTCCAAGGCTTGTTCCTCTGAGTTTGACTGATCCGGTGGATGTGAGGTTTATAGAGATCGAGGGCAGACTATAGCTACTTTAGAGATCTCCGCTGTTGATTCTATTGTATGAATCTGGGTCAGTTTTGATTGATTGATTTTTTTCCAAATTGCAGTTAATATTTTCCTTATTTCCTGCGTACTTGGCAAATTTTAAGTGGGTGCTTTTTACTGTAGTTTTTGATTTTTTTCATTTTTTGACTTCTGAGTGTTTTTGAACTTTTGCTCGGAGGTGTGGCCAACACCTGCTGGAAAATATTTTGATTGTTTGAGTCTTGCTTCTAAGTTTTGACCAAGAGAACTGGCTTCATGTTTATTCCAGTACTAAATTTGCGTTAGCACTGAAAACTCCTCCAAAGGCGCATGAAGTGTGAGATTTCAGGCTTGAAGGAAAGAGTGGTATTCTCACATCTGTGCGAACCATCAGGCCCTCTTCCTTCTGACTTTGTTCTTCTCCAGCTGTAGCTGCTGCCCGTACACACACACACATTAACATGTGAACGTGTGACTGCAAACTCCTGGCGCCTCCACGGCCATCTCTACTGCTGCCGCCCCGTAGCTGTCTCTACGCCGTTTTCTACAAGACCCACACACCATAATTTTAATGACAGGCAAAGTGTGGCCAAATTCTCCCCTCTTAATCCAGTGTGTCCTCCTCCTAAGTGGTCACTTCAGTGGAAAGGAGACCTGGAAGATGCAATTAAGGAAAGAACAAACCTCACTAAGCCTTCCAACCCAAATAATGGTGTGTGAATAAATTCCTGCTTAATTTCTCCACCATATCTGGGCCTTACGAACTGAAAATTAATATGAAGAGATGAGGTTCAACTATACAAGAGTGTGAAATAATTAAGTCCGACTTAGAAACAAACACAAGATTTTATTTTTATGTTGATGTTTCAAAGCCTGTTTGTTTTGCCCCTAAATCCCTCTTGGTATTTCCTATGCTATTTTTTTTCTCTTAAGTTTGCTACTATTTTCTGATAAGATATATACCTGTCTGTCTTTTACACTTTATCTTCTCACTTGTTGAGAATGTACAAGGGGGACATCTTTAAGGTGTGTCTGGGACTGCATGTAAGTGGAGTAAAGGTCATGCCGTTTTTATACATGAAGAAGGTTTGCATGTCCTCAGTGAAATACCAGACAACAGCAAGATACATTCATTGCTACAGCTGATAAACTGGGGATTGGGTTGCTGTCCACTGAAAACTATGGACATTTTGTTTACGATATATGAAAAACGTAGAAATGTAAAACTACCTTTGGAAACTTTGAGAAAAGGAATCATGTCTGTCTGCAAAGTCATCTGCTCACGCACCTGTGAAGCTCCTGGCGCCCTGTGCAACCGGTGGATGCTTTGCTCCACAGTCTGGTTTCCTCCTCCTCTGATGCATCCCTGTGGTCCACTGCATGTGTCTAGGGTGGAGTTCATCCTCTCCTGCTGTTTGAGAGTCATAGTCAGACCTTCATGGTCTGAACAAAACTTAGACACCCAGCTCTAAACTGATGCTGAGTTGTGTGATGCTAATTCTTTCCTGCCTGTGTTTTAATGTTCTCAGAAATTTGTTTGACAAATTATTCTGTGATATTTTCTGCCACCGAGCTAAATTTCATTAAGTTTTGTTGAACAGGCTACTTACATTACTTTTGTGATGATCTCTCTCTGAAATACTGCTAAGTGCTATTTTTAAACATGTACACAGAAACGCACAGCCCTTTTCTGCTATTTGGGAAAGAACACAGGAAGAGAACACTCGTTATGCTTAAACACATTTTACAGGATTTTTTTTTCACATGACATTTTGTATTGTTCAAGAATGATTATATCACCGTGTGTGGTAACTTCTTGAGCCCTTCACAAACTTAAAAACACATAGCACTTTAGTTTTCTCCCCAGCACTGACAATTTCCACAAGGTATTTACATAATGTTTTTTACTCATATTATTTTGATTATATACACAGATTTTAGTGTAATTTGAATATACATATTTTTAGCATTAGGTAGTATCATTATTCTTTTTTTGTAAAAGGTTCTTTTAACTTATTTTATTATTAGTTATTTGAGAATTTTGTGTATTGTATTCTGATAACCCCTCCCCCAACTCCTCCTAGGTCAACTCCCCCTTTCCTACCCACTCTCTCTCTCTCTCTCTCTCCCCTTTCCTCCCCCTCCCCCTCTCTGTTTTTCGTTTTCATACCCACCAAATCCAGTTTGTGCTATCCATGTATTCTTGGATGCGTGGGCTTCCTCTGGAGCATGGTCGGCTTACTTGGGGTCAGATCTTTAAAGAAAACTGACTCTCAAAGTTATCGATCACCAATAGCTCCTCGGCTAGAGGTGAAACCTGCTGGGATTGGAGCCAGCTTGATCTCATGTAGGTTTTATGTCTGACGTCACAACTTCTGTGAGCTTACACATGCAGATACCCTATCGTGCCACTAGCGCCCCATGCCCCACAAAGCTTTGATAACTGTATTTAAGCCTTCTCTGCTCTCAAGCATCAGAGTTTTCCAAAGCCCTCCCACAAACCAGTTCCAAAGGCCTAAGGAACACAGTTATGGTTGTCACAGCAGCAAACCCACTCGTCTGGTACCAGTTTTTCTGAATTAGGCATTTTCATTTCATTGTGATTAGAATATCTGATAGAAACAACTCTGAGTTGAGGAATGGTCTGTTTTGGCTCAAGGTTTCGGATAGACTTCAGTCTGTCATTGTGGGAAAGCAATGTAGCATGAACATGTGACAAAGAGTGGTGGACCAGGAAACAGAGGACCCAAATTAACAACTGGGCAGGTAATGCCTGCTTCTTCCAACCAGGCTCTGCAGCCCTTCAAATAGCCCCACAGGCTGGCCTGTGTCCTGCAGAGGGCCGTCAAGCACACCCAGGTCAATGTTCTTTGTGCAGCAAATATATGTGTACATAGGATTCATGCACCACTTACACATGCACACACCCCTAACGCACTAGCATTGCGTATGGAGGGTCCAGAGCCACAGAGCTACGGTCCACATGTGAACACACAGCCACCCCTTCAGCAGCATAATTAGTCAAAGGTTCCCCAAAGGGCGACGTTGGGTATCTTTCTGCATTGCTCTGTAGCATAGTTTTCAAGACAGAGCTTCCTAGTAAACCCGGAGCTTATCTATTCATCTGTGATAGCTGGCCAGAGGCCCCTGGGATCTTCTTACCTCCGCCCCACACCCCTAGAACTGGGGTTGCAAATGAGCATCACCATCCTCAGCGTTTATGTGGGTATTGGGGATCTGAACTCAAGTCTTCACGATTGTTCCTCAAACACTCAGTTCTGTTTTCAGAGTTTTAATTAGAAAGACCGTTGGCGTCTCTATCTTACACAGCTATTATTTTAGTAGTTAAAGCTGTACAGCTCGTTCTACTACTTTGTTTGTTCAATGTCCAAGACTGAATGAACTATGAAAACAAGCATGGCATAATTTTCTATGAAGACGCCCACGAGTTATGACCGAGAATGTCGGTAGCTGTGAGATTTCCATGCCCTCTTCCTGCAGAGATTCAATGACTAGCGGCTGTGCTTTCACTCCTTCCTGAGTGTCTTCAGGAAGTGTGAGAGGGGTGACATGGTTAGACAAATGTACGGGAGACTGAAGCAAGTCAGGACATGGTTAGACAAATGTACGGGAGACTGAAGCAAGTCAGGACATGGTTAGACAAATGTACGGGAGACTGAAGCCCTTTAGTTTCAACCTTCAGGGAAACAGATAAACAGAAAGAAGACAAAGACCTAAATTCAGAAGCATGTAGACATCTAATCTACCTTTTTCTGTAATGTTAAGACAATTCTAACGGTATAGTA
This sequence comes from Ondatra zibethicus, assembly GCA_004026605.1. Classification (NCBI taxonomy): domain Eukaryota; kingdom Metazoa; phylum Chordata; class Mammalia; order Rodentia; family Cricetidae; genus Ondatra; species Ondatra zibethicus. The sequence goes on along the minus strand of PVIU01022139.1, from coordinate 3,545 downwards.
GACCATTTCAAGCACACCCTTCAAACCAGATCCTTCATGCAGCCTGTCAGCTGTGTTCTCAGCCCAGAACAAGGTGCAGCTATCAGTGAGGGGGAGGCATGGCAATGGCAGCTTGTGTTTAGCCCTCAGAAGAAATGAATAACAGAGTTAATGGGCTACAAAATACTCACCCAAATTTACTGCTTGATAAACCTATGTGTCTTAGATACTCTATAGGTGAAAGTAGATTCTTTTCTTTTTCTTCGTCTGTATTTTCTCCCAATGACCCTTACTCAGCTTCAGCTAGAGTTTATATACACCTTAAAGAGAAAGAGTACACACTAAAGGGCAAACAGACAAGGGAGTCTTGCCCACTAGTGAAACGGAGGTTGAAACTAAAGACAGCTACAGCAGACAGAAGCAGAGCATTTGTGAGAGAAGCAGAAGTTCCAGAGAAGTAAGGGCGAGCAGAGTAAGTGGTGCAGGAGAATTGTCCATATTCTGTCAATCATGATTTAAATAAACGCTGATTGGCCATTAGCCAGGATGTATGGGTGGGACAACCAGACAGGAAGTAGAGGCAGAGCAAGGAAAACAGGAGAATTCTGGGAAGCAGGAAGCTCTCTTGGCCGACCTGCACAGACCACCAAAGAAGCAGGATGTGACCTGCCCCACTGAGAAAGGTACTGAGCCATATGGCTAACATATACTAAAATAATGGATTAATATAAGCTACATGAGCTAATAAGAAGCCTGAGCTAATGGGCCAATCAGTTTATAATCTTCTGGAGATCTCTGTGTGATTTTCTTTGGGACCTAATGACTGTGGGACCTGGTGGGAGGACAGAAACCAACCAGGCCCCTCATGCTACAGAATGGCGCCCACGTGGATAACTGCATCCACAGAAAGCCTGAGAAAGCTTGGGAAAGAATAGAGTAAAGCATGTTTTTTGGTGGCAGCAATTTCTCGGGTCTGCTCTGCTTGCTAGAGGCAAGCAAGCACTCTCATCTAAGAGAGGCTTCCTGACTCAGCTTGAGCTGCAAAACCCTGAAGCTCTTTAAAGAGGTCCTGCCACAAAACACTTAAATGGTGTTGATGAAAAACCAACTGCATGCTTTTCGGTTTTCAGCTGTGGCAGGAAAAAAGGTGTGCTGTTTTAAAATGCCGGCTTTCTGGGCCGTCCTGCCAGGGCAAACTCTGACTCGTTCAGGCAGGCGGTCCGGCCAGGAACATTTGAATGTGGTCTGTGAGCAGAATGCTGCAGCTTGCTTGCTGGCAGGGACCTTGAAACGCCATAGAGTTGTGGTGATAAACATGGCTACAGCCGGTACCTCAGCCATGAGGCTGGAATCGCAGAAAGCTAAAGAATGGGCTGGATCCAGTCAAAGACACACCTTTAATCCTCTTCATAGTGCTTAGCAAATTAAATACTCATGTGGTCAAAAAAAAAAAGAGAGAGATAGTAAAGATAGATTCAGATGAGAAAAACCTCTAAATGGTTTACACTGTGTTAAAAATATATGCAGGCTAAAGGTTAAAGTTCTTACAGTAAAAAAGAAAGAGAGTAGTTGGGTATGGTGGTACACACCTTTAATCCCAACACTTGGGAGGCAGAGGTAGATTGACCTCTGTGACTTCAAGGTGTGGTATCACACACCTTTAATCCTAAATCTTTGGAGGCAGAGGCAGACAGATCTCTGTGAGTTCAAGGTGTGGTAGCACACACCTTTAATCCCAGCACTGGGGAGGCAGAGACAGGCGGATCTCTGTGAGTTCAAGGATAGCCTGGTCTACAGAGGGAGTTCCAGGACAAAGATACATAGAGAACCTGTCACAAAAAGCCAAAAGTTAAAAGTAAAAATAAAAGAAATAGAGGTTAAAATAAAGCCACATAAAAATGGAAAATACACAGAGAATCTTGATACTGTATGCTATTATGCTCTCTTTGAATTGTTTGAATGCTGAGGAAGGAGAAATAGCTGCTAAAAGATATTTGCTTATAAATGCTGCTGAACTATTCCAAGATGAGTATTTTGAAAATACCTTGACTTCAAAATTGAAGTCAAAAGGTATGTTACTTTGGAGAAGAGATTTTGCTTTTGTTTCCACAGGAAATGAGAGGCTGTGGATTCATTCTGAGTTAAGAAAACTCAGATTTGATCAAGGAAGACCACCTGAGAAATCTCTGGTAGGAACAGATGGCCCAGATGTCTGAGTTCTACATCCAGAACAGATTCAAGATTGCTTCCTGAAATGATCAAGCTTCACAGGATACTCCAGTCAGGACTTGATCATAACTCTAAATTTTCTTTGGGTCCCCATAAGATTATCAGCGCCCCCAAACAGCTGGAAGTAGCCTGGAATACTATGTCCACATTCCCCCAAAAATGGACTATGGATATTTTTCTTTGTTTAAAAAAAAAAAAAAAGAAGGGGAAGTGGTGCAGGAGAATTGTCCATATTCTGTCAATCATGATTCAAATAAATGCTGATTGGCCATTAGCCAGGATGTATGGGTGGGACAACCAGACAGGAAGTAGAGGCGGAGCAAGGAGAACAGGAGAATTCTGGGAAGCAGGAAGCTCTCTTGGCCGACCTGCACAGACCACCAAAGAAGCAGGATGTGACCTGCCCCACTGAGAAAGGTACTGAGCCATATGGCTAACATATACTAAAGTAATGGGTTAATAAAAGCTACACGAGCTAATGAGAAGCCTGAGCTAATGGGCCAATCAGTTTATAATCTTCTGGAGATCTCTGTGTGATTTTCTTTGGGACCTAATGACTGTGGGGCCTGGTGGGAGGACAGAAACCAACCAGTCCCCTCATGCTACAAGTAAGCATTTAGAACATGGTCTTAAAAAAGAGAAAGTGTGTTCAGGGCAGAACACCGAGAACTCAGGACTTAAGAGAAGGGATCGGTGGCATTAGGGTGAACATGGGACACCTTAGGGCATGCCTTTGATGGCTTGTGTAGATTATGTTAATGGAGATGGTAAGATCTACCCTAAATGTAGGCAGCTCCATTTCAAGGGCTAGGGTATCAGTCTGAATAAAATGAAGACAGGAAGCTGAGCGCTAATATTCCTCGCTGTCTGCTTTTCAATGGAGGATGCAATGTGACCAGCCATTCCACACCCCACTACCAGGAGTTCCCACCATGAGGGACCGTGGCCTCATGCTGGAAGGCTGGAGATGACGGAGACCCTCCCTTCCTTGTGCTGCTTTTGCCAAGCATTTTGTCAAATGAATGAAGGAAGTTACTAATCTGGGAGACAGGGGGAATGTGGACGTGGAAGAGCACAGAGGGCAAGCCCACTCTGCGGTGTGGTAGAGCCTTTGCCTAGAAGCCTTGTCCTTGAGCTGGAATGTTCTGTAAGTACAGATTCAGAGCAAGACCACAGAGGGGCAGATGTGGCAAGGTCAGCCTGGCAGTGTGGTGGAACCTTTGCGTGGAGAGTCTGGCCTTGAGCTGAGGTACTGTGAGCTCAGACTTGAAATCTGCAAACGCTAGCTCAAGGCAGGGAAACCGACTCTATCACAGCATCAAACAGCGAGAGCACTT
>PVIU01022138.1:0-30040 GCA_004026605.1 Ondatra zibethicus | reverse complement strand
TGTGTTTTGATTATTATATGGTGAGGGGATGTCCTTTTTTGATCCAATCTATTTGGTGTTCTGTATGCTTCTTGTACCTTCATAGGCATATCCATCTTTAGGTTGGGAAAGTTTTCTTCTATAATTTTGTTGAATATATTTTCTGGGCCTTTGAGCTGTGCTTCTTCTCCTTCTTCTACCCCTATTATTCTTAGGTTTGTTCTTTTTATGGTGTCCCAGATTTCCTGGTTGTTTTGTGTTAAGAATTTGTTGGATTTGTTGTTTTCTTTGATCCATGAGTTTATTTTCTCTCTCGTATCTTCAGCGTCTGAGATTCTTTCATCTATCTCTTGTAGTCTGTTGGTTATACTTGTCTCTGCCGTTCCTGATCATTTACCCAGATTTTCTGTCTCCAGCCTTTCCTCGGTTTGTGTTTTCTTCATTGCCTCCATTTCAGTTTTTTAAGTCTTGAACTGTTTTCATTACCTGTTTAATTGCTTTTTCTTGGTTTTCTAGGGTATCTTTGAGGAATTTATTCATTTCTTCTAACTTTTTGTTAGTTTTCTCATCCCTTTCTTCAAAGGAGTTTTTCACCTCTTCTTTAAAGGTCTGTATCACTTTCATAAAATTACGTTTAACGTCGATTTCTTCTACTTCTTCTGGGTTAGGTTGCTCAGGTTTTCCTGTTGAGTACTCGTTGGTTTCTGGTGTTATCATGTTGCTTTTCAGGTTGTTGGAGGAATTCTTGGATTGACGCCTACCAATCTCTTCCTTTGCTTTCATTCAGGGGAGTCTCAGTGGGTGGGGATCTCCCAGGACGGCTTATACACACTCACCCCTCTGGATAGCTGATCTCAGTGCAGGAAGAGGAAGTCCCATCTGGACTTCCGATCCTTCTGGACCTCCAATCTCGGCACAGGAAGAGAGATTCCTGGGGTTCCAAGGCCCCACAGAGGAAATGGCAATCCTCTGGGGCGGGGTGCAGGGTTGTGTGGAACAAAGAGGCCCACGGGGACCTTATCGCCAGGTGCACACAACTTTACCAGTCTGTTCCTCAGATCTCAGCACAGGAAGAGAAAGTGCTGTGGTTCCTAGGCCCCACGAAGGAAAGGGCAATCTTGCAGAGGGATGTTGCAGGGTCGTGTTGATCAAAGAGACCCACAGGGACCTTACCGCCAGGCATGCACAACCTTACCAGTGTGAGCCACCTCCGATCTCAGCACAGGAAGAATGCTGGGGTTTCAAAGCCCCACAGAGGAAAGGGCGATCTTGCAGGGGGCATGCAGGGTCGTGTGGAACAAAGAGGCCTGCGGGGACCTTATCGCCAGGCGGGCACAGCCTTACCAGTGTGCGCCTCCGATCTCGGCACAGGAAGAGAGAGTGCTGGGGTACCAAAGCCCCACAGAGGAAAGGGCGATCTTTCGGGTGGGAGGGGAGGTTCAGGGTCCTGTGGAACAAAGAGGCCCGCGGGGACCTTACCTCCAGGCGGGCACAGCCTTACCATTGTGCGCCTCCGATCTCGGCACAGGAAGAGAGAGTGGATGGAATGTTCTATAGATGTCTGTTAAGTCCATTTGAGTCATGACATCTGTTAGTTCCCTTATTTCTCTGTTAAGTTTCTGTCTGACAGATATGTCCAGTGGTGAGAGTGGAGCATTGAAGTCTCCCACTATTAGTGTGTAGGGTTTAATTTGTGATTTAAGCTTAAGAAGTGTTTCTTTTACATATGAGGATGCCCTTGTATTTGGGGCATAGATGTTCAGTATTGAGATTTCCTCTTGATGGATTTTTCCTGTGACTAATAAGAAATGTCCTTCTTTGTCTCTTTTGATTGATTTTAATTTGAGATCTACTTTGTCAGATATTAGAATAGCTGCATCAGCTTGATTCTTAGGTCCATTGGATTAGAAAATTTTCCCCAACCCTTTACTCTGAGGCGATGTCTGTCTTTGAGGTTGAGGTGTGTTTCTTGTAAGCAGCAGAATGATGGATTCTGTTATTGTATCCAATCTGTTAACCTGTGTCTTTTTATAGGTGAATTGAGTCCATTTATATTAAGGGATATTGATGACTAATGATTGCTTGGTCTTGTAATTTTAATTTTCATTGGTGGTGATATTATTGTGTGTGTTTTCCTTTCTCTGGGATTTGTTGATGTGAGAAAATCTATTGTTTGTATTTTGTGGTTGTAGCTAACTTCCTTGGGTTGGAGTTTTCCTTCTAGTACTTTGTGTAGGGCTGGGTTTTTGACTATGTCTTAATTAAATCTGGTTCTGTCATGGAATATGTTTTGTCCTTCTGTGGTGACTGAAAGTTTTGCTGGGTATAGTAGTCTGGTCTGGCATCCATGGTCACTTAATATCTGCATACTGCTTGACCAGGACCTTCTGGCTTTCATTGTTTCCATTGAGAAGTCAGGTGTAATTTTGATAGGCCTGCCTTTATATGTTACTTGACCTTATTCCTTTGCTGCTCTTAATATTGTTCTTTATTCTGTATGTATAGTTACTTGACCTTATTCCTTTGCTGCTCTTAATATTGTTTCTTTATTCTGTATGTTTAGTGTTTGTTTATTATGTGGTGAGGGGACTTCTTTTTTTTTTGGATCCAGTCTATTTGGTGTTCTGTAAGCTTCTTGTATCTTCATAGGCATATCTTTCTTTAGGTTGGGAAAGTTTTCTTCTATGATTTTGTTGAATATATTTTCTGCGCTTTTGAGTTGAACTTCTCCTTTTTCTATCCCTATTATTCTTACGCTTGGTCTTTTCACGGTGTTCCATATTTCCTGGCTATTTTGTTTTAAGCTTTTGTTAGATTTAATGTTTTCTTTTACCAATGAGTCTATTTCCTCTATTGTATCTTCAGCATTTTAGATTCTCTCTTCCATCTCCTGTATTCTGCTATTTATGCTTGCATTTGTGATTCCTGATCTTTTTCCCATAATTTCTTTTTCTTCAATTCCTTCAGTTTGTGTTTTCTTTATTGTCTCTATTTTGGTTTTCAAGTCTTGAATCATTTCTTTCATCTGTTTGATTGCTTTTTCTTGGTTTTCTTTAAGGGATTTGTTGACTTCTTCCAATATTTTGTTTGTCTTTTCCTTCATTTCTTTGAGGGAATTTTTTATTTCCTCTTTAAGGGCCTCAAACATTCTCCTAAAGTTATTTTTTAGGTCATTTTCTTCTGCTTCAGTTATATTTGGGTGTTCAAGTTGTGCTGTTTTATGGTCAATAGTTTTTTGGTGTTGTGTTGCTCTTTGTGGTATTGAGTGTGTTCTTATTTTGTCTACCCATCTTTTTCTTGGTGCTGTTGGGGTTGTGTCTCTGGTGATCAATCTTCCAGGTGCCAGTGGATCCAAGGTTCAGATTGTTACTCCTTGTGGTGCAGTCAGGGCCATAGTTCCAGTCACGCTGTTGGCCACTTTGTCTTCCTGGATGTTGTTCAGTTCTCCAGGGGGTCACTCTACAATTCCAGGGGTCATTTAGCCCTGCTCTCACAGCTTGGGGCTCTGCCTTGGGCCTGCTATGGCAGTGGTTGCTGGCTCAGGTCTGCTTCAGTGGAGGTTGTTGGCTCAGGTCTGCTCCAGTGAAGGTTGCTGGCTCAAGCTCAGGCCTGATCCCTTGGAAGTTGCTCATTCACACCTGATCCCACAGAGGCCTCTGGCCTGTTCCCTCAATGGTAGCTCCCTTGTACCTGTTCCTGTTGAAGTGATTGCCTCAGGCCTGCTCAGGCTGAGGTTGCAGTCTCAGGCCTGCTCCCACAGATGTCCCTGGCTTAGTGCTGCTCCCTTGGAGGTCCCTGACTTGTGCCCAGTCCTGCAGAGGTCTCTGGCTTGGGTCTGCTCCCTCTGCAGTAGCTCCCTCGTACCTGTTCCTGTGGAAGTCACTGCCTCAGGCTTGTTCTGGCAAAGGCCTCTGGGTTGGGCCAGGCACAGTTTGAAAATGGTAAGCAGCTTGGTCTTTGTGGCCCTGGATGCTGTCTCTGACTCTCTCAGCCTTTCAATATGGCAGAGGTACCTTTACCACCAGCTCTGGGACCACTGGCTGGGGGCCATCCTCACCTCTTCAACTCTGGGAAGCATTTGATTCATGCTGCCACTGTAATAGTCTGTCCCATCCATTTAAGAGACAAGCCCCGCCCACCCCCTCCCCCATTGCTGAGGCAGGGGGCTCTTCCTTCCGCTTCCAGTCTGAATCCCTTCCTTTCTGTCTGTCTCTCTCAAAGAGGCAGCTTCTGCCTCTCTCCATTCTCCCCACTTCTCCCCTTCCCTCTCTCTGTTTCTGTTTTCTTTCTCTTTCTCTCTGACTTTCTGCTCTTCTCCCTTCTCCCTTCCCCCTTTTCCCTTTCTCCTCTAAAACTCACTAAACAAATATCCAATCTTTCTCCTTTTTCTTTTCTTTTTAACCACTCATAAGTGGTCCCCACTGTGACAGACCACTTGGAGTGGCCTCTAAGCCTCTCTGGCTTCTGTGTAGCCTGGACTGGAGCCAGTCATGCTTTAATACCCTGCCTGTAGAGAGAGGACACTCTTCTATAAGCCCTGAGGTGTTCACTGCCATTTCACACCCTACCTATAGAGAGAGGGTGCTCTTCTGTAGGCCCTGTTTTTGTGGGGTTTCACATTTTCAGCTATGGTATAAACCCTCAAACTATGCTCCACTGGTATCCTGCAGGCTCTACTTTTCCTCAGACTTTCCCTGCCACCACTACCTACAAGATTGGCCAGATCCACACGGCAGCTGTTTTCAATTCCAGCCTTTGCTCCCCTCTACGTCTTGTGGAATGGCAGCTCAGCAACAGGGCAGATCACACATCTAGGTCTCTCATTATTTTGTTTAAAACTCCTACAGCTCAAAAATCGTGGCTTTTCCATACAACATGTGACTGCTGCCATTTTGACTGAGGTCAGGTGACTTCACCTCCATCTTAACTGAGAGCCAGGTCAGGTGACCAAGTTCTACCATCTTTGCTGAGGAATTCCCTATCTGGTTCCCTGATGCTAACTCTGTTACATGTGTGTTTTGCACAGTGGCATGCCTTTGGTAGGGCCCACCAAGAGCATCCACTTTGCCCAATTCCTGTTCACTCTGTGTGTGTGTGTGTGTGTGTATATACAAGTAATTTAAATACACCAATGTCTACTGTTAAATGTTATAATTGTCTGTTCATTGTATCTCATTTCAGACTACAAAAGCAATAATTCTCATGTTTTAAACTGGTATGTACTTTTAAGTCTCTTATAAAAAATAAGGTATATTTAATCCAACCTTAATTTAAAATATATTAAGCTGTTCTCTACTATTGTCAGTTCTGCTATTAACCTTCTATTGTAAGCAGTTTTAGTCTTCTTTCTGTCTTTTTATGAGTGTAAATCTTACCTGAAAGCCAGTACAGTCAAGCTCAGCTCTCCAGGCAGATTCTACACTGTAGCTATACCTAATAAACAGCCCTCAACTACTCAGAGATCTGGGTGATATGGCATTTGAATATTTAATTATTAAAAAGTTTTCATAATAAAAAGAGACAGGTTGGCTCCTAGGAGCAGCACTCTATTTCCTCCAAAGAAGACAGAAGACAAATGGGCACAGAACAACATCCATCTGCAATTTGCTTCAACTGCCAAGTGCTAACCATTGGGAAAAACTGCCTTTCATTTAAACTGAAGATCTCCAGACATGGACAGAATCACTGGATTAAGCAGCCTAGCTGCTCCGGTCAAGGTAGGCTTGTCTTCCTACAGATTTCTTAGCCCATAGGATCTTCTGGAGCTTGGCAGGCCCTGTGCTAAACAGCAAAAGACAAATACAACCCTCACCAATCATGGAGGACCCTGAGGAGTAGCTCTAGGTGCCAACCAAGTAAGTTCTCTGTCGTTTTTAAATCAATAATTCAAGTAAAAATTAATCCTTCTCAAAGATCTCTGATGCAGTTTGACAGCTGAGAGGTTTTGTTGTTTAAAAGGAGAGCCTCACCAAACAAATTTCAATAAATACAAGTTATCAAATCTCTCTCATGCTTTCTTTCATAGTCTTAAAGAAACTTTTCATTACACAAAAATATCTGTCACAGTCATTCTGATATAAGTATGCTACTGTCTAAAACTTTTGTTTTCACAAACACAAAGAATTCTTGAGAGTTTCAGGGAGCCAAATTGAAGGATCCACCTTAAACAGGTCAGATACACCCCTCTCAATTCCCTGGTCCTAAATTTTTTTTCCTAAACTTCACTTTGTCCTCTGTTCTGCCAATACCTTAAACAGGTGTAAGATACACCAGACATTTCCATACCACAAACACCAGACAGGAACAAAGAGACCAGCTACCCCAGAATGTGACCAGCACCCAGCTTTCCAGGTCTCCCCCCCAAGATGACACCCACAAATAAGCAGGAAGCAGTCTTGAGAATCTGCTGCCCTACTTTCTTTAAACAAAGATAGGAATGTAATGGTCTATCCTGTCCCTTTGAGAGACAAGTCCCACCCACTCTCTCTCCCAGTGCTGAGGCAGGGGAACCTTCCTTTTGCTTCCAGTCTGAGTCCCTTCCTCTCCATCTCTCTCCCAAAGAGCAGCTTCTGCTTCTCTCCCTTCTCCCCACTTCTTCCCTTCTCCCTCTCTGTTTCTCTCTTTCTCTTTCTTTCTGCCTTTCTTTCTGCTCTTTTCTCTTCTCCCCTTCCCCCTTTTCCTTTTCCCCTGCATAACCCACTAAAAAAATATCCAATTTCATTCTGCAAGGCATGCCTATCCATATCTCTGTCTCTCTCCCACCACATGGCTCCCTGCCTAGGACTTATTCCCTGCCTGGGACTGGCTGCTTTCATGGCCCACCATGGTCTCATGGCCCACTGCCCACTGCTACCACTCGGGGACCTGCAGCATTTTACTTAAACCATAACAGCCACCAAGTATTTTGCAGCACACTGCCCACAATCCCATTCAAGTGTTCGACCTCCTGAAAAGGTGATATTTGTGCAACTAGTACAAACCAGGAAGCCTTCTTAAATGAGCTACATATTTTTTGCTGATATCTCTGAGTCAGGAAGCTTTCTCTTAAAGGAATCATGCCTCTGCTTGCTTCTAGCAAGCAGAGTTTACCTGAGAAAATTCTGCTACCATGAAGCTGTGCTTAACTGTTTTCTTTTTGTGTCTATGATTCCTTCCTAATCTCTCTCAGGTTTTATGTGGGTGTAGCTGCACCACATTGGTGTACCATTTTGAAGATGGAGACTGCTCTTTTGTTTCCCAGCCTCTCAAACCCAAATAATCACACAGAAACTATATTGATGACAACACTGTTTGGCTAATATCTTAGGCATAATTTTTAGCTAACTCTTACATCTTAAACTAACCCATTTCTATTAATCTGTGTACCACCACTAGGCTGTGGCTTACTGGTGCTGGCATGTTACTCCTTTGGCAGATACTTGGTGTCTCCCAGACTTGGCTTACTTTCTCTCTATATCTCTGTTCAGATTTCCCACCTGGCTTTACTGTACTAAGCCACTGGCAGAAACAACATCTTTAATAACCAGTGCTAATAAAACATATTCATAGTATAAAGAGGGGAATCCCACATCAGTGCCCTCCTATTCTTCTCCCCATTTAATTCTCATAATCTAATTTCCCCTTTATCTACTTATAACACTATATTATATTTCCCCTTCCTTTGAAGATTCCCTCTTTACCTCTGGTCCTTTATGAGCTAATGAATTTTGTGGGTATTCTAAATGAAACACACATATTTGTAGCTTAAAAGGTAACTTCCACAGAGAAGAGAAAACATATCTTCATAACTGTGGGTTACTTCATTCAGAATGATTGTTTTTAGTTTCATCCATTTACCTGCAAATTTAATTTTTTCATAAAAGATGTATAATATTCCACTGTGTAAATGAATCACACTTCTAATTTCATTCATCAGCTTATAGACATCTATGCTCTTTCCAATTTCTATTATGAATAGAGTGGCAATGGACATGGATGAGTAAATATTTTTGTAGTAAGATATAAAATCCTTTAGGTACATGTCCAATAAAGGAATAGTTGGAACTTGCAGTAGATCCATTTTAATATTTTGAGAATCCTCCACATGATTTCCATAGTGGCTTTACCAGTTTTCACTCTCAAAAGCAATGAATACATATTCCCTTTTCCTCAATCCTCACTAATATCTGCTGTCATTTGTCTTATTAGTCTTGGCCATTCTGATTGAGGTAAGATGGAATTACAAAGGAGTTTTATTTTCATTTTTCTGATGACTAAGAGGGTTGGACAATTTTAAAACTGTTTCTCAGACATTTTTATTTCATCTTGTGTGTTTCATCTTCTCTGTTTAGTTCTATATCCTATTTTTAAACTGTAATTTTGTTTTCTTGATGTTCAGCTTTTTTTTTAGTTTTTTTTTGTATATTCTAGATACTAACCCATTTCTCATTCTATAGGCTGTTCCTTTGCGCAAACTCTGGTGTCCCTTTTTGTATAGAAGCTTTGTAGTTGGTCTTAATGCCTGTATGATTAGGATCCTGTTCAGAAAGTCTTTTCCAGGGCCACACCTACCAGGACATGCTTATAAAGGTAAAGAAGCATACAGAACACCAAATAAATTGGAACAGAAAAGAAAGTACCCTCACCACATAATAATCAAAGCACTAAACATGCAGAACAAAGAAAGGATATTAAAAACTACAAGAGAAAAATGTCAAGTAACGTATAAAGGCAGACCTATTAGAATTACACCTGCCTTTTCAATTGAGACTCTAAAACCCAGAAGTGGCTGGACAGATATCTTGTAGATTCTAAGAGACCACAGATGCCAGCCCAGATTACTATACCCAGCAAAACTTTCAGTCACCATTGATGGAGAAAATAAGATATTTCATGATAAAATCAAATTTAAACAATAGTTTAATTTTGTTTATTGACAAACCCAATCCTACAGAATGTTCTAGAAGGAAAACTTCAAGCCAAGAAGGTTAACTACACCTATGAAAACACAGGAAATAATCTCACACCAGCAAATCCAAAGAAAGGAAACACATACATCACCGCTATTAATAACAACAACAAAGTAACAGAAATTAGCAATCATTGGTCATTGATACATCTCAATATCAATGGCTTCAATTCCCCAATACAAAGACACAGACTGACAGAATGGATTTGAAAACAGGATCCATCCTTCTGCTGCGTCCAAGAAACACTCTTCAGCATCAAGGATAGACATTAACTCAAGATAAAGGGTTGGAAAAAGATATTCTAAGAAAATGGAACTAAAAAGCAAGCTGGTGTAGGTATTCTAACATCTAATAAAATAGATTTCAAACCAAAATTAATCAAAAGAGATGGGAAAGGATGCTACATACTCATCAAAGAAAAATCCACCAAGATGACATTTCAATTCTTAACATCTAAACCCCAAACACAAGGGCACTCACTTTTGTAAAAGAAACACTACTACAGTTCAAATCATATATTGACACTCACACACTGATAGTGGGAGACATTCATACTCTACTCTCACCAATGGGCAAGTCATATAGACAAAAACTAAACAGAGAAATGCTAGAGCTAATTGACATTATAAACCAAATGAACCTAAAAAAAATATCTACAGAACATTATACCTAAACACAGAAGAATATACCTTCTTCTTAGCACCTCACAGTACTTTCTCCAAAATTTACCACATACTCAGGAACAAAGCAAGTCTTAATAGATATAAGAAAATTGAAATAACTCCCTGCATCTTAGCATACCACCATGGATTAAATCTGGTATCAATAACAGACACAACAGAAGGCTTACAAACTCATGGATACTAAACAACTCTCTGATGAATGAAAACTGGGTCAAGACATAAGTAAAGAAATTAAAGACTTTCTAGAATTCAATGAAAAGGAACACACAAAACACCCAAACTTATGGGGCACAATGAAAGTGGTGCTAATAGGAAAGTTCATAGCACTATGTGTCTACATTTAAATATTTTGAGAGATCTCATCCTAGAAACTTAACAGCACATATGAAAGCTGTATAATAAAAAGAAGTAACCATACCCAAGAGGAGTAGACATCAAGATATAAACTGAAGGCTGAAATCAATAAACAAAAGAGAACAATACAAATAATCAATGAATCAAAGAGTTGGTTCTTTGATAAAATGAACAAGATAGACAAAACCTTATCCAAACTAACTGAAAGACATAGATAATATTCAAATTAATAAAACCAGAAACTAAAGGGGGAACATAACAACAAACACCTAATAAATCCAGAGAATCATAATGACATAGTTTAAAACCTGTATTCTGCCAAATGTGAAAATCTAAAATAAATAAATAATTTTCTTGATAGACACTATTTAACCAAGTTAAATCAAGATCAGAGAAACAATTTAAATAGACCTATAACCTCTGAAAAATAAGCACTCATTAAAAATTTTCCAGTGAAGAAAAGCACTGGACAAGGCAATTTTAGCAGGGAATTTTAGCACCAGACTTTCAAACAAGAGTGCCTTTACTCCTTAAATTATTCCACAAAAAGGAAACAGAAAGAACATTGCCCTGTAATGGTATATTATTTCTATTTTTAATAAAGCTTGCCTAAAGATCAGAATGCAAAACAGCTACACTAGTCAGCATACAGGCCAGGCAGTGGTGGCACACACTTTAATCCCAGCAGCCACACTAGTCAACCACACAGGCCAGGCAGTGGTTGCACATACTTTTAATCCCAGCAGCCACAGTAGTTAGCCATAGAGGCTGGGCAGTGGTGGTGCATGCCTTTAATCCCAGCACTAGAGAGGAATATAAGATGGGAGGAGACAGCTCTCAGTCTCAGTCTCAGTCTGAGGATTCATAGAGGCAGAATCACCCATTTTGGTCTGATGTAGACTTAAGAGACAGTGGCTGGCTGTTTTGCTTTTCTGAACTTCAGCTTGAATCCCAATGTCTGTCCCTTGGTTTTTTATTATTCATGCTACATTTGGCACCCAACTTGAATTTACAAAAAAGCCATTTGCCTGTGACTTTACAGCTACTGGCACAGGCTGAAGCTACACACAGCTAGAGTCATTTTTCTTATTTCTCTGCTGGCGGGTTTTCCCTGAACCTCCTTCTTGGGCTGCTGCCAACTTAAGCAGCTGCCTTGAAATCTAGTCAGTATTTTACTGTTCTATGCAACAGCAATAAGCCTCATATCTTCATTATCAGCAGCAGATTTGGTGAGAAAATTGGAAATTCTTAAATGCAGTAATTAGTTGAAAGAGAGAGCTTTTCCCACATTACAAAATGGGAAAAAACATCACAATGGAGGGGTTTGGGTCTCTGTATGATAACAGGCTGGATAGTTTGAAAATGGAATGATTAAATGAAAGGATAACTACTTTAGAGGGGATATAAATCCCCTCTAATATCAACTGCAAACATCAGCTTTATCATTTTTGTTTTATCAATAAAAAGTTGATACAAATTTTAGAAAACTTAATAAAACAGATCATAGAGATATTCAAATCCAAACAGAGGAATTTAATGGAGAATCAATTTCAGCATTACATTATAAAGGTTAGAAAAGAACAGCCTAAGGTTTTCAAACAACCAACCTTAACATATCTAATAATGTTACAGTAAAGCTAGAAGTATAGAAATCTCCCAAAAATTATCTTTTATGAAGAAGGAGATTATACTACTATAGAAATACAATCTCTATATATGATCACATCCTGGCTTTATGCTGTGCAGCAGCTTTGAATGCTTGGGACAGAATTGAAGAAGTAGGAAAGAAGATTGACTCATTTACTAAAGTCATAAAGGGCCCAAAAGAAACTACCATGGATTTCTTACAAAGATTGACATCAGTAGTAAATAGAATTATACCAAATTCAGAAACTAGGAAAATAATAATTGAATCTAAGGCTTTTGAAAACAAAAATTCTCAATGCAAAAGGATAATTAGGCCATTAAAGGCAAGATCAGCACTGTTGGAAGACTGGATGAGAGATACAATCAATATTGAATCTCATGACCATGATGATACTTGGATAGAAGAGGTGATTTCAAGAGGGTTGAAGAAAAATTAAAATGTCAAACCGTTTCAGTTGTGACAAACCAGGTCACTCTTAAAGTGTTTGTAAACAGGGCATTCGTATTAACAATGTTTTTTCTAAGCATAATCCATACAGAATGCCCCCCTTTTGGATTATGTAGAAGGTGTGGCAAAGACAGGCATTGAACTAATGAATGTAGGTCAATAGGGGATATATTCAAGGTAATCCTTTGCTATCAAGAAACTCCTTGAAGGGCCTCTAGTAGGCCCCTATGCCAAATCTAATTCAGTCATTTCCTGCCATCATAGAGGAAACCCTTTCCCAAAGCAATTAAAGAACCTCATGCCAATTGTAAGAAACCAGACTGCTCTGGATAATCGAATAGCTATAGAAGAAAGAACCAAAAATTCAGGAGAAAACATAAAGCGAGTATTTTGGCAAAGTTCTATAAATGACAAAGACCAAAATTAAAAATATGAATAACTGATGTTATCACTGAAGGTCTGGTAGACACAGGCATGGATGTTACAATAATTTCGCCAGAATCTTGGCATCCAAATGGGCCTCTTCAGGACATAAATGTTTAATATTTAAGGACTGGAACTTCATCGTAGGTAAAACAGAACACAAGATGGGTCAAATGTTTAGGGCCAGAAGGACAGGAAGGAATATTAAAACGTATATGGCTAACATAGCAATGAATTTGTGGGGATGTGATTTGCCACAGTAGTGGAATATTCAGATTAACATTCCCCCAAACTTAGAAACAAACCATAAATTAACATTCTAGAGAAAATATTACAAGATATTATAAAGAACAGTCACAAACCATTCAGGTTGTTTTAAGAATAGGGTACAACAGTTGCTGATATTTCAAAGGCACCAACAGTGCCACCTTTAAAATTGACAGACAAACCTATCTGGGTTTCACAATGGCCTTTGACAACAGAGAAACTGTAGGCTTTAGAACAGCTGGTACAGGAGCAACTAGATGCTCAGCATATTGAAGATTCAGTCAGCCTTTGGAATTCTGCATTTGTCATTAAAAAGAAACCTGGAAAATGGAGAATGATAACAGATCTAACAGCTGTTAATAAGGTGATTCAGTCAATGGACTCTCTACAGTCTGGAATTACTTTGCCTTCTCTATTGTTTAAAGGATGGTCTCTTATGGTTATTGATTTAACTTATTTATTATTTATAGTTATAGTGAAGATTGTTTCTTCACTATATTTTTATAAGAAAAATACAGAAATATTTGCCTTTACAGTGCCTCTTTATAATAATTCACAGCTGCTAAGAGATATCAGTGGAAGATTCTCCCACAGGGAATGTTAAATAGCTTCACCCAGTGCCAATATTGTGTAAGTCAGCCATTGGGAATGATAAGTAAGCAATTTCATGAATTTACTGTTTACCATTACATGGACAATATTTTACTATCTGATATAAATGTATATATTTTAGAAAGTTTGGAGAAGTAAAGAAAAGTTTGCCTTTTGGGGGATTACAAATTACTCCTAAAAAATACAAAGAGGAGATTATATTATTTAGGCTAAAAAATAGATTTACAAAAAATTAGACCCCAAAATGTACAGATTAGGAGAGATTGATTGCAGACATCAAATGACTTTTAAGAGACATTTCCCACCTACAGTCCACTATTTGGATAAAACCTGATGAACTGATTAATTCAAACAAAACCTTAGATAGTGACAAGGACTTAAATAGTCACAGGAAATTATCAGCTCAAGCTGAGAAAGAATTAGCTTTGATAGAACAGAAATTACAGAAAGCACATGTGGATCCAATTCTTAACTGTATTCTGGTAATACTACCCTCCAAACATTCTCCTACAGAAATTTTAATGGAGGGGAAGATACTATCTTAGAATTAATCTTTTTTACCGCATGAACTGAGTTAAAAATTAAAAACTTATGTAGAAAAGTTCTCTGAGTTAATTCTAAAAGGAAAATTGAGACTTTGAAAATTAGCAGGAATAGATCATCAGAAATTAGAGTACCTTTTAATAATGAGGAAGTTGACAAATTATGAACAGAAAGTGAACCATGACAAAGAGCTTGTATAATTTTTTGAGAGAGATTAATAAAAATTATCCCAAAAGCAAGAGATTTCTACTTATATAGAGAACTAGTTTGATCTTTCCGCACATTGTACAGAAATATCAATAACTGGAGCTCCAACATTCTATACTGAAGAAACTAAATCAGGAAAGGCAGGTTACAAATCAGAACGTTTAAGTAGGGTTGATAAAAGCCCATATGATTCTGTCTAAAAGTCAACATTATATACTATTTTCATGGTACTCAGGGATTTTAAGACCCTTTCAACATGGTTACCAGTTTGCAATATGCAGTAAGAGTTGTTTTGCATATTAAAACTACTGAATTTATACCAGATAATACATTATTGACTTTATTATTTATTCAGTTACAAGGCAATAAGGTATAGGAATCATCCCATATACATAACACACATATGATCCCATATGTGTCTACCAGGTCCTATAGCACAAGGTAATGCAGAAATCAATCAATTATTGATTGGAAATGTACTGAAGGTCTCAGAATTTCATTTTTTAAAAGTCCTGTCAATAGCAAATTTTTTTTTAAAAAGACTTTTCCATCATGTGGCAACAAGCCAAGGATATTATAAAAAAATGTTCTCCTTGTTCTTTATACAACCAAGCACCACTACTTGCAGGAAGTAACCCAAGGGTAATCAAAGAAATGAAATCTGGCAGATGGATGTTTCTATTTCATAGAATTTGTAAAGCTAAAATATGTTTACCACACTATTGAAACTTATTCAAGTTTTCAATGGGCAACTGCTTTGTGTTTGGAAAAGGTTGGTCATATATTTGCTAAAAGTTACGGCCATCACAGCTATACCTGTACAAATAAAGACAGACAATGCTCCAGCATATGTATTTAAGAAAATGAAACAGTTTTTTGCTTATTATAATATAAAGCATATTACATGTATACCACATAGTCCTGCAGGGCTGGCAGTTATAGAAAGTTCAAATCAAACACTAAAGGATCTGTTAAATAAACAAAAAAGGATGTTAAAGACCTCCAGAAATACATTGTAAAATGCTTTATTAACTTTGAATTTTCTAAATACTAATGAGAAAGGAGCAACAGCTGCAGAGAGACATTGGATAGTAGAAAAAACTACAGAATTAAATCAGCCAATATACTTTAAAGATGCACTGATCTCATAATGGAAACCAGGACATGTGTCACATTGGGAAAGGGGTTTTGCTTTTGTTTTCACAAGAGAAGAAAATCTATGGATATCATCAAAATTGATAAATATTCAATTTGAACAAGAGACACCTCTTAATTAGAAGAGATGATAATTCATCAAACAGCATGGCTGTTTAATCTAAACTAACCTATGAAACTAACAAATGCTTTTCGTTTGATTATATATAACTTACTGGAAGAGAATCTTCCCCAAAATAAGGATTGAGGAAGTGTCTTTTTCTGTCTTTTCAGGAGAGTAAAGGTATCCAGTCTGGAATCTGAAGATCACTGGACAAATGAGACATCTGAAGAAAAAGGCAAATAATTCAGAAAAAAATGTCTCAGGACAAAGAGTAAATAGGCCTATGGGTATATCACATTTCCAACAGGTAAAATTTCATAAATCTTCCCAAATGTTTATTTCTGCTATTCACTACAGGAATATAATACAAATGGTTTTTGTAGCCTCAGTTGAAGTTTAAAGCTGGCTTTGGAGTTGGAGTGTGACTCTCTCCTCTAAATCCAAGCTTGTTTATTAAAGTAAAATCCCAAATCTCTGTCCTATGGCAGAAGAGCCACTTTATATGAGATAGATGATGTGGGATGTCTTATATATGTGTTGTTTTTACTGGTTGATGAATAAAGTTCTTTCAGCCAATGGCTTAACAGAGTAAAGCCAGCCAATAAATTGGGACAGAGATAGAGAGTGTAGAAGGAGTTGAGGAGATGCCATGTAGCCCCCAAAGGAGAAATATACCAGAACATTACTGGTAAGACACAGCCTCATGGCAATACATAGATTAATATAAATGGGTTAATTTAAGATTTAAGAGCTAGCTAGGAATATTCCTGTGCCATTGATCAAACAGTCTTGTAATTAATATAGTTTTTGTGTGATTATTCAGGTCTGAGTAGCCAGGAAACAAAAGTGCAGTCTCCATTTACAGATAGAAGGAAAACAAACATTTAAGGACTACTTTGTTGTTACTAATCTCATAATCCTTTGATTTTATATTAACTCTTTAACAGATTTTCTTACAGTATATTCTATGCTTTTTGTCATGATATTAATGGTCATATAGAGTACTAACTAATTCTACAAAAAGGTTTCCTCTATGCCTATACATGATTTCAGGTTTGAGTGTCTATCATTTTTCTTCAGTGAACCATGAGCATGCCTAACAGCAACCACTGAAGTTTCCAAAAGGATGATGAAGCCCCACAACAATGACTCTTCCAGTACTATAAATTCACTTAGCTGAAAAACTTCACCTAAAGATGATATTTGGACTACAAACTGCTCAAAACAATTTTGAGGTGACTAGCTGAGATGATCCAGCCTCACAGACTACTCTAGCCAGGACTTGAGACAAGCCCTGCACTTTCCCATTATGCAGAGACTGGAAAACAAATGATACAGCTACCTTTCCCAGGACTTGACAATTAACCCAAATTTTTCTTTTCAGGATCCCCTAAAGATGCTGTTGACCCCAGACAGCAGGGAGAAAATTTAAGAATATGATACCCACATTCCAAAGAGATGGGGTGGGTGGTTTTTGGGTTGTTCAGAAGGTTATAGATATTTGTCATTGTTTGGTGGTTGGTTACAAGTTGTTATTGGTTATGGTCAGGAGAAAAGTTGAACAAAGTAGATTAGATTCAGAATTCTTTAAAAGAAAAAAGGGGGATACGTATATGATAGGATAAAAGGATAGATTATTCAATCTACTCTGGAAAGAGAGAAGAGATGATATAGATATGATAAGATAAAAAGGTAGATTATTGAATCTACTTTAGAAAAGCAACTACTAGTTTTAAATATTTTACATTGGATTGGAATTTTGTAAATTGTGTACAAATTTTGTATATTGATACAAATTTGAGATTAATTTTGTTAAAGCATGCTGCACATACATTTATAATCTTATTCAAGGTATTGTACCTGTACAGCTCATTTAATAATGTAATACAAATTTCTAGCTATTGAAAGTTATTATTACAGTTTAGGAAAATAAGGAAATGCAATTTAGTAAATAGTCACCTATTCCCATCAAACTTGTAGTCACATTAGGTATGTTTTCATGGTCAAACCGAGATATATTTTAAATAGACAAGTCAACTTAAACATTTCAGAGGTCTAAAGAATATGGCATTTAAGATGCCTTAATAGCACAGGTACTTTTTTATGACAATGAGACATGTCTGCTCCTGGCAGCACCAATCAATTTCAGAGAAGATAATGGGCATCAAAGAAACTCCACATGGAGTTTACTTTCTTTGTTGCAAAAGTAAGCCACTGGGCAAGAAAATGTCCTTGCCTTGACAGCTGACATTATGTTGTCCTACTTGGACAAGCAGGATACAAAAGAGAGTGACTGCCAAACCTTGTCAAGACAAGGAGGGACAATCCTTTGCATTATCCTGCTTCATAGAAAAGTTGTCAAATATTCTAGGCCTGTAGGTCAAAGATGGATTCCCCAATGTTGCAGAGGAACTTTGTGTGACTGTCCAGACAGCCAGCTGTTTCTGCCATTTCTCACGGTTTTTGAAAATCACTTGCTTGCACTTCCTGCTTACTCAGTTAATATTTTGTTCTCTGGTCTCTGAGGGTATTGAAAACTAGATAGTTATAGTTATAGCTTTCTTTGTTTACCAGACTCAGAAAAGGAACTCACTAAAGAGTTCTACGTGTCAAAGGTTGAGAGACATTAAAAGATAATTTGATAATGCCAATTAAAATAGAATGTGAATTAGGTACAACCTTTTGGAGTCATCAACATAGGATAGATATGAAGTATCTTCTCTGAATTTGTCAAATGCAAATGCACTAGACATTGATGATATATTTATTGCCTATATATATTGTATATAGTTATTGTACTTATTGTATACAGTTTTTCTTATATTAGCTATAGCCTTTTATTTTAGACAAAAAGGGGGAATACAGCAGTATATTATTTGTGTTTTAATAAATAAGGCTTGCTTGGAGATCAGAGAGTAAAACAGCCACACTGGCCAGCCATACAGACCAGACAGTGGTGGCACACATTTAATCCCAGAAGCCACACTAGTCATCCATACAGGCCAGGCAGTGGTTGCACACACTTTTAATCCCAGCAGTCACACTAGTTAGCCATAGAGGTTAGGGGTGGTGGTGCATGTCTTTAATCCCAGCACTAGAGAGGAATATAAAATGAGAGGAAACAGGTCTCAACCTCAGTCTCAGTCTCAGTCTGAGGCTTTATGGAGGCAGGATTTCCCATTTCAGTCTGAGGTAGAGGTAAGAGCCAGTGGCTGTGTGCTTTGTTTTTCTGAACTTCAGTTTGAACCCTAATATTTGTCTCTGGGGTTTTATTATTTGTGCTAAATTACCCAATTAATTTTATGAGGCCACAGTTACCCCAATACCTTACCTTTACAAGACCAATTACCCTCATGAACACAGATACAAAAATAATCAATGAAATACTTGCAAACTGAATCCAAGAACACACCAAAACAGACCATCCACCATGATTACATTGGCATAGGAGACTTTTTATATATTTTTTATTTTAAAAATCTACTTTTCATTTTACATGCCAACCCCAGCTCCCCTTTCCTCCCTTTCTCCTGCCCTTCTATACCTTCCTATCCCCCATCCACTCCTCAGAAGGGGTAAGGCCTTCCATGGGGAGTTAACAAGGTCTTGCAAAGCAACTTGAGGCAGGAAAATGCCCCTCTCCACATATCAAGATTGAGCAAGTTGTCCCAGAATAGAAAATGGGCTCCAAAAAGCCAGTTCATGCACCTGGGATGGGTCCTGGTGCCACTGCCAGGGACCCTCCCAACAGATCAAGTCACATAGCTGTTATCCACATTCAGAGGGTCTAGCTCGGTCCCATGCAGGTTCCCCAGCTGTTAGTCTGTATAGTGTTGCCCTTACTCCACACCCTTCCCAGCATAAGCTATCATTGGTGTTTTTGATCCTAGCCATTCTGACAGGTGTAAGATGGTATCTCAGAGTTGTTTTGATTTGCATTTCCCTGATAGCTAAAGATGTTGAATATTTCCTTAAGTATCTTTTGGCCATTTCAGATTCTTTTGTTGATAATTCTCTGTTTACTTCCATACCCCATTTTTTAATTGGGTTATATTGAATTTTAATGTCTAATTTCTTGAGTTCTTTATATACTTTGGAGATCAGTCCTTTGTCCGATGTGGGGTTGGTGAAGATCTTTTCCCATTCACTAGGCTGCCTTTTTGTTTTATTGATTGTGTCCTTTGCTTTACAGAAGCTTCTCAGGTTCAGGATGTCCCATTTATTTATTGTTGCTCTCAGTGTCTGTGCTACTGGGGTTATATTTAGGAAGTGGTCTCCCGTGCCCATGCATTGAAGACTACTTCCCACTTTCTCTCCTGTCAGTTTCAGTGTGATCGGATATATGTTGAGGTCTTTAATCCATTTGGACTTGAGTTTTGTGCATGGTGATAGATATGGATCTATTTTCATTCTTCTACATGTTGACATCCAGTTATGCCAGCACCATTGTTGAAGATGCTTTCTTTCTTCCATTGTATAAGTTTAGCTTCTTTGTCAAAAATCAGGTGTTCATAGGTGTGTGGATTCATATCCAGGTCTTCAATTCAATTCCATTGGTCAACCTCTCTGTTTTTATGCCAATACCAAGCTGTTTTCATTACTGTAACTCTGTAATAGAGCTTGAAGTCAGGGATGGTAATGCCTCTGGAAGTTCCTTTATTGTACAGGATTGTTTTGGCTATCTTGGGTTTTTTGTTTTTCCATATGAAGCTGATTATTGTTCTTTCAAGGTCTGTGAAGAATTTTGTTGGTATTTTGATGGGGATTGCATTGAATGTATAGATTGCTTTTCGTAGGATTGCCATTTTTACTATGTTGATCCTACTTATCCATGAACATGGGAGATCTTTCCATTTTCTGGTATCTTTTTCTGTTTCTTTCTTCAAAGGCTTAAAGTTCTTGTCAAATGGTTCTTTCACTTCTTTGGTTAGTGTTATCCCAAGATATTTTATATTATTTGTGGTTATTGTGAAAGGTGGTGTTTCTCTGATTTCCCTCTCAGCTTCTTTATCATTTCTGTATAGGAGGGATACTGATTCTTTGAGTTGTTCTTGTATCCTGCCACATAAATACACTGAAGGTATTTATCAGCTGTAGGAGTTCTCTGGTAGAGTTTTTGGGGTCACTTATATACACTTACATATCATCTGCAAATAATGAAGTTTGACTTCTTCCTTTCCAATTTGAATCCCCTTGATCTCCTTTTGTTGTCTTATTGCTATTGATAAAACTTCAAGAACTATGTTGAAGAGATATGGAGTGGACAGCCTTGTCTTGTTCCTGATTTTAGTGGAATCACTTTGAGTTTTTCTCCATTTAATTTGATGTTGACTGTTGGCTTGCTGTATATTGCTTTTATTATGTTTAGCTATGTTCCTTGTATCTCTGATATCTCTAAGACCTTTATCATGAAGGGGTGTGGGAGTTTGTCAAATGCTTTTTCAGCATCTAATAAAATGATCATATGGCTTTTTTCTTTCAATTTATTTATATGATGGATTACATTGATAGATTTTCATGTGTTGAACTAGCCCTGCATCTCTGGGGTGAAGCCTACTTGATCATGGTGGATGATTTTTTTAAATGTGTTCTTCGATTCGGTTTGCTAGTATTTTATTCAGTATTTTTGCATTGATGTTCATGAGTGATATTGGTCTATAATTCTCTTTCTTGGTTGAGTGTTTGTATGGTTTTTGCATCAGGGTAACTGTAGCCTCATAAAAAGAGTTTGGCAATGTCCCCTCTGTTTCTATTATGTGGAGTACTTTGAGGAGTATAGTTATTAGCTCTTCTTGGAAGTTCTGGTAGAATTCTTCACTAAAACCATCCAGCCCTGGGATTTTTGTGGTTGGGAGGTTTTTGATGACAGCTTCTATTTCCTTGCAGTTTATAAGTCTATTTAAATTGCTCACCTAGTCTTGATTTAATTTTTCCTTATGGTATCTACCTAAAAAAATTGTCCGTTTCTTTTACGTTTTCCAATTTTGTGGAATACAGGTTTTTATAGTAAGACCCCAGTGTATGTTGTTATGTCCCCCTTTTCATTTCTGATTTTGTTAATTTGGATGTTCTCTCTCTGCCTTTTGATTAGTTTGGATAAGGGTTTCTCTATCGTGTTGATTTTCTCAAAGAACCAGCTGTTTGTTTCATTTATTCTTTGTATTGTTTTCTTTGTTTCTATTTTTTTTATTTCAGCCTTCCATTTGATTATTTCCTCTCTTTTACACCTCCTGGGTGAGTATGCTTCTTTTTGTTCTAGAGCTTTCAGTTGTGCTGTTAGGTCAATAATGTAAGCTTTCTCCATTTTCTTTATGTGGACACTTAGTGCTATGAACTTTCCTCTTATCACGGCTTTCATGGTGTCCCCTAGGTTTGGCTATGTTGTATCTTCATTTTTATTGAATTCAAGGAAGTCTTTAATTTCTTTCTTTATTTCTTCCTTGACCCAGAGGTTGTTCAGTACTTTACTGTTCGATTTCCATGAGTTTCTAGGCTTTCTGAGAGTAGTATTGTTATTAAAGTCTAACTTTAATCCACGGTGATCCTATAAGACACAGCAGGTTACTCCAATTTTTTGTATCTGTGGAGGTTTTCTTTGTTACTGAGTTTGTGATCAGTTTTAGAGAAGGTTCCATGAGGTGCTGAGAAGAAGGTATATTCTTTCGTGTTTGGGTGGAATGTTCTATAGATGTCTGTTAAGTCCATTTGATTCATGACATCTGTTAGTTCTCTTATTTCTCTGTCAAGTTTCTGTCTGGTTTACCTATCTATTGGCAAGAGTGGAGTGTTGAAGTCTCCTACTATTAGTGTGTGGGGTTTGATGTGCGATTTAAGTTGTAGTAATGTTTCTTTTACATCTGTGGGTGCTCTTGTATTAGGGGCATAGATGTTCAGGATTGAGACTTCATCTTGATGAATTGTTCCTGTTATGAGCATATAGTGTCCTTTTCCATCTCTTCTGACTGATTTTAGTCTTCGGTTTATGCTGGTGGGGGTTATCAGATGCCTGTTTTTTTTTTTTGTGGGTGTAGTTAGCTTCTTTGGGTTGGAGTTTTCCTTCTAGTACTTTCTGTAAGGCTGAATTTGTGGATTGTTTAAATCTGTTTTTGTCATGGAATATCTTGTTTTCTCCATGGATGGTGAAAGAAAGTTTTGCTGGGTATAGCAGTCTGGGCTTGCAACCATGGTCTCTCAGTTTCTGCAGCACATCTGTTCAGGACCTTCTGGCTTTCATGGTTTCCATTGAGAAGTCGGATATAATTCTGATATATTTACCTTTATATGTTACTTGCATTTTTTCCTTTGCAGCTCTTAATATTCTTTATTTATTCTGTATGTTTTGTGTTTTGATTATTGTATGGTGAGATAATTTTTTTTTGATCCAATCTATTTGGTGTTCTGTAAGCTTCTTGTACCTTCATAGGGATATCCTTCTTTAGGTTGGGAAAGTTTTCTTCTATGATTTTGTTGCATATATTTTCTGTGCCTTTGAGCTGGAGTTCTTCTCCCTCTTCTACCCCTATTATATTTAGGTTTGGTCTTTTCATGGTGTCCCAGATTTCCTGGATGTTTTGTGCTAAGAATTTGTTGGATTTAATGTTTTCTTTGACCAATGTGTCTGTTTCCTCTATAGTATCTTCAGCATCTGAGAGTCTTTCTTCTCTCTATTGTATTCTGTTGGTTATACTTGCCTCTGTAGTTCCTGTTGGTTTACCCAGATTTTCCATATCCAAAATTCTCTCCGTTCATGTTTTCTTAATTACCTTTATTTCAGTCTTCAAGTCTTGAACTGTTTACTTCACTTTTTGATTGTTTTTTCTTGGTTTTCCTGGGTTTCTTTGAGGGATTTACTAATTTCTTCCAATTTTTTCTTTGTCTTCTCCATTTCTTTAAGAGAGTTTTTTATTTCCTCTTTAAAGGTCTCCATCATTTTCATAAAGTTACATTTAAAGTCGTTTTCTTCTACTTCTTCTGGGTTAGGATTATCAAGTCTTCCTGTTGTAATACTACTGGGTTCTGGTGTTACCATGTTGCTTTTTGTGAAATTCATGTTGTTGGATGAATTCTTGCATCGGTGCCTACCCCTCTCTTCCTTCAAATGAGGCCAGCAGTGTCTTTGCATCTTGGTCCAAATCACTCACTGGCTGTCTGAGTGTTTGGGAGTTTTTCTTGATCTGCTCTCTACTGTCAATGTCTGTCTCAGAAAGTCCCTGAGGTCTCTATAAGCCTTCTCTCTTGGCCTTCTCTCCTGATTTGCTCTTTTGGTGCTCTCTGTTAATCCCCTCAGTGTTGTAGAAAGCTCTTGATCCCTTCAATATTATAGCAAGCTCTCAGCTCTTAGGTGGTGTGTGGCTAGTAGCTTGGGTGGGGGGTGTCCAGTGGATGGGTTTGGGTTTTGAGGAGCTTAGCTGCAGGAACCTCCCTGCTGGCTGGCTAGAAAAGCCAAGGGAGTTGGGGGAAGGACCCGGGGTTTTTTCCCACTGTGGAGGTCCTAGAGAGTGTGGCATCCTGCCCCTTGGCCGTTCACTCACCTCTTAAGTCCCCTCAGCATTGGAGCAAGCTGTGTTTCAGAGTTCCACCGAGTTTGCAAGAGCCCACAACAACTCTTATAAGGAAAACATTTAATTAAGGGGCTCACTTACATTTTCAGAAGTTTAGTCCATTATTATGGCAGTTAGCATGGTGGCATGCAGGCAGACTTGTTGCTGAAGGAGTAGCTGAGAATCGTATAACTTGTGGGCACTGGGAAGTGAACTGAGACACTGGGTAGTATCCTGAGCACAGGAAGTCTCAAAGCCTGCCCCCACAGTGACACACTTCCTCCAACAAGGCCATATCCACTCCAACAAATCCACACCTCCTAATCGTGGCACTTTCTATATGAATATGAATTACATTGAAGTTATCATAATGATCTATTGTTAATTATGAGATATTGAAGTCACCTACTATCACTGTGTTAGGATCAATATGTAACTTAACTATAGTTGTGTTTCTTTTATAAATTTGAATGTTATTGTACTTGGTGCCTAAATGTATAGAATTATAATATCATATTGACACATATATAGAATTATAATATCCCATTGATAGACTTTTTCTTTAATTAGTATGTGACATCCTTACTTTGATATGTTGATTAGTTTTAGTTTCAAGCCTATTTTTTCAGATATTAAAATAGTTATGCCTGCTTGCCTTTTACATTACATTACATTTGTTTAGAATATTATCTTTTTCCATTTTTTACCCTAAATTGTTGCCTGATCTTGATGGTGATATGTATTTCTTGGGTGAGCCAAAAGATGAATCCTGTTTTCTTTCTTTCTTCTTCTTTTATTTTTTGGTAGTAACACTGACAATTTATTGAACACTTACTGGGTCTGATATATTTGCTCTGTTACAAACACAACACTCAAAACAGGTTCAAGGAGTCTCAACAAACATTCTTGTTTGTAAGTTTTGAATGAAGTTTTGCAAAATAGAAACTTTTTTCTACTCTACAAAACACCTTCAGCAGTAAGACATTTCAATTTATATAACTAACCCTAAATTCATAGAGTTGTTTTATAGAACAATACACTGATACATGACTAATCTTAAAGCTCTTTTCTTTTTAATGTTTAAAGATAAAATTAAATTTGCTTCACTGTTTCTGTAGAATCTGTCAGGAACTGCTTCAAAGCAGAAATCTATTTAAGCCCCATTCTGAAAGGAAGGGTTCCTTGATTGGTGTGAGGGTAGGGGGGATATTACATACAACCACAAAGCAATACTCTGTTAAACATGTAACAATAACTGACACCCACAAACACTGGCTATTGATTATTTATTAAGCTCTGTTATGGCCTGTCATATGCTTCCAGGATAAGCAATACCAGCACTTCCTTCTCCACACCCAAGGATGTTTCAGTTGACAAATTTTTAAGACCAATTTGGTTCTTGTAACTCTCAACTGGACATCTTGGGAGCTGGAATTTAGTCATGCTCCAAACACTTTACAGGAGCTCTATATGAAAAGTTCATTTATATTATAGAAAAAAACCTCCTACATCCACTGCAGTACCTTGAAACTCTTTCTGTTCTAGCATCCTTCCATTACCATATTGAACAGAAGTATTACCAAGGAAGAGTGAGTCTGCCAACGTACTCCACCCTCAACTCCAAAGATGCTTACCCTGGAAGTTTCCCTTCCTTCATGAGCTCTTTACAAGATGTCACAGACATCTTGGCACCGTGTATACCATTTACCAGCAGCAACAGTTCACACAAACAGCAATGATTTATACATTTCACACTAAATAGGGGAAGTGACAAATAACTATAAGACAACTGGAAGCACGAGTTACAACCACAGTTTCTTTAAGAGATGACATATGCAAAATAAACAGAAGACCTTAACACTATCCTGGGGAAACACAGAAGTATGAACTGCTTAGCAGAGAGAAGTGGTATCTCTCATTTGTAACGGCTCCACTCACAACACTTTGTAGTTACTTGTATGATAGCTGATATTCAAGTGACAGTAAAGTACTTCAAGCAAAATTTTGAGTAATTCTTGTAAAGCTTCCTGCTGGTCTTCATCGTTGGAATATACATTGCAACCATAATTCTTAAGAAGTCTGTATCTGCCGAACAATGTTAGCTAGGCGTTTGGCACAGGGGTCTTCATGGCTAATAGTCTCATTAATTTTTCCTTCTGCAATTATACTGATGATTTTGGGAAGATTGGAATTATTGTGACAAATCACAGCTGGTGGTTATTTTCAATCAGGTCACAAATAAAATTCAAAGTCTGAATAGCTTCTTCTTTATCTTCATGCAGCGGAAGCCATGACAGCCAGTGTGGGAGAACTTCGTCTACATTTACACAGTTGGGTTTGAACTTCTTAATCTTTCCTATTGCTGAAATACAGTTCTCTGTGGCAATGACTTTTTTTTTTGGTTTTGGAATTTGCACACATAATGACCTTTACCAACAGCAGAACAGCTTCTGAACATAAAGAACGGTAATTGTCTCCACCAAACTGTGCCAACACACCCAATCCATAGGCGGCAGCTTGCCTGACTTCAGGGTTGTTATCTCGCATATTGAGTAGCATCGGCCACCGAAAATACTCCACATATTTGAATGAGGTTGTGCTGCAGTGCTCGATGATATCATCAAATATGCACAGTCCCCACTGTCTGTCTGGCCATGGCCTACTTGAACAAATTAGATTCACTATCAATGGAAGGAGCTGTTCAAACCACGGCAGAATCTTCTCCCTGTAAGTGCTAAATAGTGAGTGCAGGATATCTGACACTTTGGTCAGAATATAAATGTCACACTCATCCTCATCCTGAAGAGACATCTTGACCTGCTGTTCATAATTTTCTTTCTGCCTTTTCACTTTCCACAACTCCTGGTTCTTAAAGTGCCCTTCAAGCTTTGCCTTCAAAATGCCTCCCAGTCCTTCCAAGTGTTCATCATTAAGACAACCATCTCCCATCACCTCAATGGACTTTGCAAAAGAATTCATTATTTCTGAGAGTACATCTGTATCAGGTTCAGTTCCAATGGCCTTGATTAAGGGATCGCATATAAACTGCCACATCTGTGAAAGGTACTCCGAGCCCCGGATTCTTTCACATTCCAAGGGCATGGCTTCCGCAGCCGCCAGTCGAACATTGTCATGAAAATAAAACTTCAGCAAATGAATCATCAGCTTCACAACTTGTTCTGTATATTCCACAAATCCTTCTCTTAACTCCTTAGCATAGTAAACCAACATCTGGAAAGCAGTTGCTTTTGCCTCGAGTCCTGAGGTTTTAATTCCAAAGCTTTGCTGGTCTCCAAGATTTACAAATTGCCAGTCATCATCATCACTCATGCTCTCCACATCTTGGGTGTCCAAGAGAGCGACATCAGGTTTACTTGAGGCAGTCTTAATAAGGGGCTCGATAACCAGTGGAAGATACTGCTCAAAGTCTTTCCCAAGAATTTTACACATTCGAGCCCAGGCTGACACCATGTAAGAGGTCTGAGGGTCATCATCTTCCATAGCATTTAAGTCTGACTGTGTCTTCAGCAGTAACTGCATCACATTTGATGTGTCCTGCAGAAATTTTTCCTTCCCCACAGCAAGACCCACATGGCTAATGCACTCAATAGTTTTTCCTTGAAGAAGCTTGAGTTCCTTTTGAACCGCGAGCTCAACAACACGTGTGAGTGAGGGCATAAATATATCATAATACGGAACAAAGCTTTCCTCTACTGCATCTGCAACTGAGGCAATGGTTGTCACAAGTTGTTCTAAGGCCAACTTAGTTCCATTCCGAATCAGCTCTTGAATTTTAATTACTAAGATGGAATGTAGACTTTTTATCATATTTTCCAAATATAGAACTAGCAATGATTTGGGGCAGTCTTCAATAAAAATAACAAGAGCAGAAGCTGCATGAGATTGTACATGCTGATTACCTTGATTTTCCATGGTTCGCAGCAAAGCTGTAATCACTATTTCAGGGAATTTCTTTTGGAAGCTAGGTGCAAAATCGGTAGCCATCTGTCCAAGTGTAGTGCAGGTGGCAGCCCTCACCCTTGGATGAGGATCCCAGACCTGGAATATTCTCATAGACTTCCTCTGTTTGCCTCCACACCATAAAACTCCTGCTCTTCCGACAAGGTCACCAGCAACTCTGCAGACCGGCAACTCTGCAGACCCGGCAACCCTGAAGACCAGGCCGCCGCTATTGCGCCCAGTCAAAGCTCCTGTTTTCTTATCCAATCTGTTAGTCTGTATATTTTTATTGGGGAATTGAGACCATTAGTGTTGAAAGTTATTATTGAGCAATGTTTATTAATTCCTGCTGTTTTGTTGCTGTGGTTTTTGTTGCTGTTCTTGTTTTTACCTGTTTTGCTTATTTTTTCTGGGATTATTTATTTCTTGTGTCCTCTTGGGTGTAGTTAAACTTCTCTTCAGACTAAAGTTTTCCTTCTAGTGTCTTCTGTAGAGATGGATTGAAAGACATAAGCTGCTTATATTTATTTTTATTATGAAATGTTTTTCTTTCTCTGTCAATAGCAGTTGATAGTTTTGCTATGTATAGTACTTTGGGCTCTCATCTGTGGTCTTTCAAAGTCTGTAGAACATATGTCCCTGTCCTTCTGGCTATTGGTCTCCATTGAAAATTCAGGTGTTATTCTAATAGACCTGGTCTAATATGTGACTTGGTCTTTTTTCTCTTGCAGCTTTTCCTTCCTTTCTTCTTTTCTTCCTTTCTTTCTTCCCTCTCTACATTCCTCCTCCTCCTCCTCTCTCTCTCTCTCTGAATGAGGGTTTATCTGTGCAATAGCTCTGACTCTCCTGAAACTTGCTTTGTAGATCAGGCTGGCCTTGAACTCACAGAGGTCCGCCTGCCTTTGCCTCCTGAGTGCTGGGATAAAAAGCATGCATCATCATATCTGACATCTGGCTACAATCCTCTTGCAGGTTTTAATATTCTTTCTTTGTTCTTTATATTTACTGTTTTGATTATTTTGTATTTTTGAAAGTTTCTTTTTTTTGAGGGTTTCCAATATTTTTGTTCTCCTTGCTTTGGGAATTTTTTTATTGAATACTTTTTTATTACTTTATAAATAATACCAATCAAAATTCCCACTTCCTCCCCTCCTCCCACTTCCCTCCCGCTCCTCCCCCACCCTCTCCCCCAACCCCCTCCAGTCCTAAGAGAGGGCAAGGCACCCTGCCCTGTGGGAAGTCCAAGGCCCTCCCCCCTCCATCCAGGCTTAGGAAGGTGTGCATCCAAAGAGAATAGGATCCCAAAAAGCCAGTACATGCAGTAGAGACAAATCCCAGTGCCATTATCATTGGCCCCTCCATCTGCCCCAACTGTCAACCACATTCAGAGGGTCAAATTTGATCACATGCTGGTTCAGTCCCGGTCCAGCTGGATTTGGTGAGCTCCCATTAGAGCAGGCACACTGTCTCAGTGGGTGAACCAACCCCCCGTGGTCCTGACTTCCTTGCTCATATTCTCCCTCCTTCCTCTCTTCAATTAGACCTTGGGAGCTTAGTTCAGTGCTCCTATGTGGGTCTCTGTCTCTGTCTCCACTTTTCTCCCATCCCGGAAGTTTCTTTTATGGTCTTGTCTATTTGGTGTTCTGTATGCCTCTTGCAACTTGATAGGCATCTCTTTCTTTAGTTTGGGGAATTTTTCTTCTATGTTTTAAAAAATATTTTCTGTGCCTTTGACCTGAGTTTCTTCTCCCTTCTTTGTACCTATCGTTCATAGGTTTGTTCTTTTCTTAGTATCCCACACTTCCTGAATACTTTGTGTTGTGTTTTTTTAAAAGAAGGGGTGACCCAGCAGCTTGCTGCAGCTTGCTGCAGGTCCCCAGACCACGCGGTCTCTGTGGCTGGCGGGCGGGCGGGCGGGCGGCCATGCGGCTAGTCTCCGGGTCCCCATATGGGCTGTGCGGCTGTACGGACGGACCAAAGAGAGCTGGGTAGGCGCACTATGCAGAGTTAAACATTTATTAGATGGGTGATGGAGGAAAAAGGAGAGAGAGAAGATAAAGAGATAGAGAGAGACAGAGAGAGACAGGGAGATAGAGGGAAGGGGGGAGAGGGAAGAGAAGCAGCTGCTGCTCCCGTGAGAGCAGAAGAGGAAGAGAGGCAGAGAGTTAGGG
>PVIU01022137.1:0-30051 GCA_004026605.1 Ondatra zibethicus | reverse complement strand
GGCCGTTTGATTGAAAAACCTTTTCCCAACCCTTTACTCTGAGATAATGTCTGTCTTTGTGGTTGAGGTGTGTTTCTTGTAAACAACAGAATGTTGGATCCTGTTTTCGTATCCATTCTCTTAACCTGTGCCTTTTTATAGGTGAATTGAGTCCATTGATATTAAGTGATATTAATGACCAGAGGTTATTAACTGCGGTGTTTTTGGGGGGGAGGGGGAGTTGTACAGTTTGTGTGTTTCCTTTCTTTGAGTTGTGCCATTGGAGGGCTGTTTGATGTCTGTGTTATTATGGGTGTTGCTTGCTTCCTTTAGATGTGGTTTTCCTTCTAGTACTTTCTGTAAGGCTGGGTTTGTGGCTATGTATTGCTTAAATTTGTTTTTATCCTGAAATACCTTGTTTTCTCCATCGATGGTGAATGAAAGCTTTGCTGGATATAGTAGTCTGGGCTTGCATCCATGGTCTCTTAGTGTCTGCAGCACATCTATCCAAGACCTTCTGGCTTTCATGGTTCCATAGAGAAGTCAGGTGTAATTCTGATAGGTTTACCTTTATACATTACTTGGCCTTTTTCCTTTGCAGCTCTTAGTAATCTATCTTTATTCTGTATGTTTTGTGTTTTGATTATTATATGGTGAGGGGATGTCCTTTATTGATCCAATCTTTTTGTGTTCTGTATGCTTCTTGTACCTTCATAGGCATATCCATATTTAGGTTGGGAAAGTTTTCTTCTATAATTTTGTTGAATATATTTTCTGGGCCTTTGAGCTCTGCTTCTTCTCCTTCTTCTACCCCTATTATTCTTAGGTTTGGTCTTTTTATGGTGTCCCAGATTTCCTGCGTGTTTTGTGTTAAGAATTTGTTGGATTTGTTGTTTTCTTTGATCAATGAGTTTATTTTCTCTATCGTATCTTCAGTGTCTGAGATTCTTTCTTCTATCTCTTGTAGTCTGTTGGTTATACTTGCCTCTGCCGTTCCTGATCGTTTACCCAGATTTTCCATCTCCAGCCTTCCCTCAGTTAGTGTTTTCTTCATTGCCTCCATTTCAATTTTTAAGTCTTAAACTGTTTCCATTACCTGTTTGATTGCTTTTTCTTGGTTTTCTAAGGTATCTTTGAGGAATTTATTCATTTCTTCTAACTTTTTGTTAGTTTTCTCATCCCTTTCTTCAAAGGAGTTTTTCACCTCTTCTTTTAAGGTCTCTATCACTTTCATAAAGTTACGTTTAAACTCAATTTCTTCTACTTCTTCTGGGTTAGGTGCTCAGGCTTTCCTGTTGAGTACTCGTTGGTTTCTGGTGTTATCATGTTGCTTTTCAGGTTGTTGGAGGAATTCTTGGATTGACACCTACCCATCTCTACCTTTGATTTCAGTCAGGGGAGTCTCAGTGGGTGGGGACCTCCCAGGACGGCTTGTACACTCTCACCCCTCTGGATAGCTGATCTCAGTGCAGGAAGAGGAAGTCCCGTCTGAACTTCCGATCCTTCTGGACCTCCAATCTTGGCACAGGAAGAGAGATTCCTGGGGTTCCAAGGCCCCACAGAAGAAAGAGCAATCTTGCAGGGGGGTGCAGGGTTGTGTGGAACAAAGAGGCCCGCGGGGACCTTACCACCAGGCGCACACAACTTTACCAGTCTGCGCCTCTGGTCTCAGCAAAGGAAGAGAAAGTGCTGTGGTTCCAAGGCCCCACAGAGGAAAGGGCAGTCTTGCAGGGGGACGGTGCAGGGTCGTGTGGATCAAAGAGGCCCACGGGGAGCTTACAGCCAGGCATGCACAACTTTACCAGTGTGAGCCTCTGATCTCAGCACAAGAAGAGAGAGTACTGGGGTTTCAAAGTCCCACAGAGAAAAGGGCAATCTTGCAGGGGGGATGCAGTGTCATGTGGAACAAAGAGGCCCGCGGGAACCTTACTGCCAGGCGGGCACAGCCTTACCAGTGTGCACCTCCGATCTCAGCACAGGAAGAGAGAGTGCTCGCACAGAGGCATTTCTAACCATCATGTTGATAGTCATTCTAAGACATTGGGAAATAACCTCCACTGGAAATGAGCTCAAGTTGGAGATATACAAACCAAGTGAGCAAGAATGAAACCTGAAAATAGAGGATTCAACAAACAGTAGAGAGTGGGTTGTAAAAGCTAGAAATGAAAGAAAATCACAAACATCAATATGGCTTTCCAAAGGTGATCTCTGAGCTAAAGCTGAGAAGGAACCTGGGAAAGTGTAAAACTAGATGGAAGTAAGAGCATTTGAAAGTCAGCAACAGACTGTCTAAAATCAGAACTGAGATCATTTAAGTAACAAGGAAAATAGGGTGAGCACTAGCCCCAAGGGACAAGTCAATAATTAAAATATTAATCTGAGGAATTGATGGTAAATTCATTATAGTAAACTAGAGAGGAAAAGTATATGAAAACTTTGGGGAAATGCCAGCTGGTCAAAGGAAATCAATATATATTTAATGCATGTTTCAGGTGACAAAATAGAATGAGAAAGAAGTGATATTCAAAAGAACAGTGGTAAGAAAATTTGAGACTTTGAGTCAGGGGGCATAGTGGGTTTTGAGTATAAGCCCATAATAGAACTGTAATCCTGCTCAAAACACATAGCTATTAAGATGTGGAACTACATCAGCATAAAGAAAACTTTATATGCTTACAGAGGGGAAAGCAAGTGAGAACAGCAAGGAAGGGCAGTTAGACAATAATACTCTTTAAATCTGCAACAAGACATGGCAGAGAAAGATGAAATAACATCTTCCAAGTGCAGATGGAAAATTGTCATTCTAGAACAATATGCCAGGGTAAGATAAAGGACGGAGATGATTTGTGAGTGACACAAAGGCAAACATTTACTACATTGACTGCACAAATGAAAGATGTCCACCAGAGAGAAGGAAACCAGTGCAGACAAGAATGATGAATGAAGAATTTTGTACAAAGGCAGGCAAGTGAGCATACCATTCGAGCATGTCTAGCCAGGCATAGTGTCATGCATCTGAAATTCCAGCTCTTGGAAGGCTGAAGGAGGATCATGGCTTAGGCCAGTCTGGGATACATAGCATGAGCATGCCTCAACAGAGGCCAAGGGAGACATGCCCAGTGATGGGTCTTTGAAAACTAAAGGGAAACACTGAACAGTATTAATATGGGATGTGGGCAAGAGAAGGAGGGAAAATTGAGTTCTGTTGTTGTCAGGAAAGTTGGGAAGCACCAACGAAGTCTACACTTACTAAAATTCAACTCGTATACAAAGTTTGTCAGGGTTTGCGTTGTAAAAAAATAAATAAAATGCAAAATTTAGCAAACATAGTATAGAATTTTTTTTTTTAAAGTTGGAGTAAATTCATTGAACAAAAGAAAAAGAAGCCAAAAAACATCAAGGCTTAAAGCGCGAAACAATCCCACACCAGTTTGGACTTACTATCAAAAGGGTTATTTATTCGAGGGGAAAAAACTTACAGAACGCCTGTCCTACACGATCCAGAAAAGGAGTCTACCTGGAACCAGAACCCAAGTCCTAAGCAAGAGAGCAAGAGGCGGGCTGCCGCTGCTTTTTAAAGAGAAAGAGACCACGTCCCAGTGGGCTGGTATCTCAAAGGCTATTGGCTGAAGGAGCAGAAGGAGCTCCCACGGAAAAGGCCAATTCAAAACATGAATAGTAGTACAGCAGCAGTAGGCCTAGAGAGGTAAATTATCACAGGAATGGTAAACAATTCAAACATATGCTTGGAAAGGCAGAACCTTACTCAGGGATCTATAAATTAGAAATAATTTAACAAAAAGGTTACAAAAACAGAGTTTGATATACAAAAGATGACTGTACTTATATTCTGTGTAATTTAAATGTTTGGAAATAAATATGAAACATTCAATTTAAAATGGCACCAAAACTAGAGTTCTAAGAACTAACTTTGGTAAGGATTTATTAGACATTTACCAGAACAATGCTAAATGTCACCTGCAAAAATCAGAGAACTAGTTAAATTAAAGGATGTATCAAAATTGTGATTTTGAAGACTCAATTTTATTTTAAAAAATAAGATCTGTCCATAATATCTCTGGAGTCAATGAAATACCAAATAGTTGCCCCATCATTTGCTTCTAGGGAGATTAACAAACTAAATCCCACACTCAAATAAAACAGAAGTAGACAGGGATATCTGAGATAGTCTTAGGGAGAACAGCCAAGTTTAGGCCCTATAATGTAAGATGAGAAATTTTTTCAATAGAGCTATTATATGGGGCAGGTCACCGAAAGCGTAAACAGACAGGAGCAGAGTGGCAAATCCAGAATCAGATTTTACACAGCCAATGGCCTGGTTTGAACAAAGGTGCCCGTGCAATCAAGTTCATGGAAGACATACTTCACTTTCTGGGAAAATAAACATGAACGTCTACCCTACTGTGTACCAAAATAAATTCTGATCCATTCATACATCCAGATGGCCAGATGGCATGACCAAAATATATACTTGTTTCTTTTAAAGATAGATCCTTGCTTTGCAGTCCAGGCTGGTCTTGAAATCACAATCTACTTGCATTGACTGACATATTTTAGGATTCTAGGTGTGTTTCATCAAACTCAGTTTGAAGAATCTTGAAAGCAATACAAGGGATCTTCTTCTTCATGGTATATGCAAAAAATTCTTAAACAATATGAAGTACAACAGAAAAAACTGTCAGTTCTCTCCATGGATAAGCCCCTGATTGGTTATCCCATACCAAGTGTATACCATGACACTATACATGTCAACAAAACTAAATGGACTCCGTAGGGTACATATGTATATGTACACACACACACACACACACACACACAAACACAAGACACATACATATATGTGTGTTTGTGTGTGTGTGTGTATAGACGGGCTTTTCTTAGGGGACTACAAGCTCACAAAAAATTACACAGAGACTTATTATTAATTATGAAACCAAGGCCTAGCTTAGGCTTGTTTCTAATTAACTCTTATAACTTATATTAGCCCATATTTTTGAATCTACATTCTTCCATGCACTCCTTATCTCATCTCCATTATCACCATCCTGGTTATTTCACATCTGTCTGGCAACTCTGCCTTTCTTCTTTCCAGAGCTGTCTCTGTCCAGAAGTTCTGCCTGTACCTCCTGCCTAGCTATTAACCACTTCATTTTTTATTAAAACAATAACAATGACACATGTTCACACAGTGTAAAGGAGTATTCCATGACATACACCTATGTGCACACACATACACATTTATAAATATATGCATGCATGTATATATTTACAAGAAGAGGTCATGACTTTGAGAGAGAGTCGGGAGGCACAAGAAGGAGGGAGGAAATTATGCAAATATAGTACACACGAATGTAATTTTCAAAAATCATTTTAAAGCCCTCAGAGAAGGTTGATTGATTATACATACTTAAAATTAAGACCCCACCATTTACCATTAGGGAGTGTAAAGTCAATAAATGTGAAATTCTTATATACATATATCCCTTGAATGTGTACAAAAGTTATTACTGTCAACTTGACTGGATCTAGAATCACCTGGGTGACAGATAGCTTTCTGGGTATGTATGAAAAAGAATTTCTAGATTGAGTTCTAGATTGAGTTAATTCAAATGGGACAGTCCACCGTACACTCTGGGGTCCCAGAGTAACTGCAAGGGAGAAAAGACAGACAGAAAGTAATCAGGGCACCCAGGTTTTTACTCTCTGCTTCCTGAGAATGAATGCAACACGATCAGTGACCTCACTTTCCTGCTGACATGACTTCCTTGCCACCATGGACTGCACCCCAAACTCAAGACCCAAAATGAACCCTTCCTTCCTGAAGTTACTTATTTTTCAAGTATTTTATCAGTGCTGAGAAAAGTAATTAATATAAGAAACAGGTACTAGGAGCTGAGGTGTGTCTATGATGACCCTGATCATGTTGTTCATTGTATTTTGCAACTAACTAGCAGCTGCAGACTAGAGAGACCTTAGATGCTTTAAGCAGAGCTTAATGCACCATTCTTGTGGAAATTTACATCAAAATGCCTAGAAAGAAATGTGGAGAGCCAAGGCCTACATCATTAGATTTCAGAGGGGAACAAGGACTCTATTTGAAACCGGGCTACAGGCCAAATATTTGAGTTATAGTCTGGCAAAGAATCTGACTTCATCATGCCAGTAAACTGAATTGAGAGCCAATTCAGAAGCAATGGGTTAATTTGTTTGGAAAAGAAAATGTTAAGACAAGATAGTAGTCAAATTCTTCATGTCACTTCTTGCCTCTATTTGGTACCTATGGCAGTTCATCAGAGAGATGGAAATAGATACATCTCATAATCCAGTTATACCACTCTTGGGTATATACCCAAAGGACAGTTGCTCAATCATGTTCATTGTTGCTCTATTCATAATAACCAGAAATTGGAAACAATCTCAATGTCTTTCAGTGGACTAAATGGATAAAGAAGATGTGGTATACTTATTCAATGGGATATTATTCAGCCATAAAATAAATAAATCATGAAATTCACAGGAAAATGGATGAAACTAGGAAAAAATTCTTCCTGAACAAGGTAGCTCAGATCCAGAAAGGCAAATATGGTATGTATTTGCTTATATGTGAATATTAGCTGTTAAATTGTTGATAAGCACTCTACAATCTATGTAACAACACAGGTTAGGTAGAGAGTATGGGACCAGGGGCTAAAGAGGGATCTCTCTAGGAAGGGGAAATAGAATAGAGAGTTATGGATGAACGGGGGTAGTGGTGGCTATAATGAGAAGATAAAATAGGAAAAAGGGAGGGAATATGGAAGGGGACAGCTAAAACTAAGGGCCATTTGAGGGGTAGTATAGAAACCTAGTACAGTAGAAGCTTCCTAAAATATATATATATATGAAGGCAATCTAAATAAAATGCCAAATAACGGGAAGGGTGAAATCCCAATCGGACATCTCTCATCACCAAATGAAGCTTTTAAAACTAGAAATGGGCTATGTCTAATTGAGTTTTGGTCAAAGAGGTCCCAGGGGAACCCCAAAACAACCCAGGCTATTGCTAAGAGAGTTGGTGGCTCTCCACCAACAGTCAATAAGGGCCTATTGATGAAGATAACATCAACACAACTCATTGAACATGGAGAAGTTGAGCTGGCGCCTACCAAGAGGCTTCACCCCTGAACACTAGTGTTCATGGTACCTGAAGGTACTCCGAACCCAACTGAAGGAGAAAGGTAAACACAAACACAGCTCCAAACCCTCTGATCTACAGTAATGGCGTGCCTGCAAGAAACACTGGTGCAACCATGGCACAAAGCTTGTGGGAGTAGCCAGCCAATATCTGACTTAAGTTAAGGCCCACTCTGTAAAATGGAAACCATATCCAATGTGCTTGAGTACCCAAGAGCCCAAGACTAAAAAGGGCAAGGATCTTGGAGAAAACCAAATGCTACTGTCCTGCTAAAGGGATATAGTAATAAATGACCCCTAACAGCATTCTTCTGCACTTATAAGTCAGTTCTGCACTTATAAGTCATCCACAGAGAAGCTTCTTCCTGCGGCAGAAGGAAACAAATACAGAGACCCACACCAGATAATATGCAAAGAGTGAGAGATCTCAGAACATTCAGCCCTAAAAGAGATGTCTCCATCAAATCCCTTCTCTCAGGACTCATAGAGACTGTGGTAGCATCCACGGGACCTACACAGGTCTGTCCCAGATGGGTCCTAGAGCTGAAAGGAGAAGTGGGTACATGTCCCCGTCACTAACCCAGAAGCTACCTTCGATTAATAGCCACATACAAATAAAAAATTAGTTTTCTCTAAGGAAGTCTCACTGGGGCGGTAAGTAAGGGTAGGATGCCTGTCCAACAGTAGATGAGCAACACAAAGCAAATTCAGTGGCATCTTTGGAGGTTCTTTGTCTCCTAATGTTAAATTGGAACATGTGGGGGTTTTGTTTATTTGTTTTTGTTTTCTAGCTTATAAGTCCTTTGTGTATATAATATGATGGGATTCCTGAGTGTACAGACTTGTGTATTTCTGTGACTATATGTCCTTTTCATGTTCTTTGGGAAGAGGATTTTTTCTTCTTTGGTTTCTTTAACATATTCTAATTTTTAATTTTTAAAAATTATCTTATCTTATTTTATTATTTCTAAGAAGAGACAGAAAAATATGTGAATCCTGATGGGAGGGAGGAAGGGAGGACCTGGAAGGAGGATGGGGACAGGAAACTGTAATCAGAATATATTGTATGAAAAAAAATCTGTTTCCAATAGAAGGAAAAAATAAAGTTGAAAGACACAAAAAAATGTGAAGTTTGGCTGGGAAGAGAGTGTGAGCAAAGCTAAAGTTTCAGACAAGAATGCCAAGCAAGCAACTGAATTATTCAAGACAGGATTGGCACCCTTAAAACTGAACATCCTGTGGTGGCCTAGGAGGACAGAAAACTGCTCCAAGGAAAAGACCCACATCCGTTGGCCACTCTAACTTGTGAGGTTTCACATCTATTTGGAAGGGGAGCTCCTAAACTGAGAATGGCTCTGAAGGG
This sequence comes from Ondatra zibethicus, assembly GCA_004026605.1. Lineage (NCBI taxonomy): Eukaryota > Metazoa > Chordata > Mammalia > Rodentia > Cricetidae > Ondatra > Ondatra zibethicus. The sequence goes on along the minus strand of PVIU01022137.1, from coordinate 21,515 downwards.
AGACTTTGGTCAGAACCACCATCTAGGGATATGTTTTCCCAGGGTCAGCACATAGAGGCTGCTGCAGCTGTGGTCCAGGCTTGACAGGCTGCATCTCAAACTGATGGCTGAATTTGTTGACACCATCCAATTGTTACTGGTTTTACAGGCATGAAATGTTCAAGAGTGAGTGAGTCAAGGAGGCTTGCACCTAGGTACCTAAAAACTGCTGCAGTAGGGCAATGTGTGATGGAATTAGATTTTCTGCAAGGAAACCCTTTGAGGTTATTGCATGGAGCTAGGAAGGTGACACCTGGGAAGACTGGAGCCTTCAGGATGTAGGAGGTGTCAGGACCATGTGGAGTCCTTTAATCAAAGCCTTAGGCACATAGCAGATTTGGGTCAAGAGAGAAGTTACATGTGATGCAGCCAGAGGGCCAAGAACGCATGGTTACCCAAGTCCTTTGGAGACTACTATTCCATCATGAAGCTCAAAAGCTAGATGTGGAACTGAATGGATTTTGTGTTATCTCTGATGAAGGTTTGGTCTCATCTGTAGTTCTATTTCCACATTCCTTCATTTTGGAATTGGAATATTTATTCTGTGTTATTGTATATGTAACTTTTTTTTAATTTTGTGAGAGTTCATAGCTACAAGATTGCTTCGTTTTTAAAAAATTTGAACTTTGGATTTTTTTAAATAGTGATTAAACTGTTAGTGATAATGGGAAACTTTGAAGTTAAGCAGAATACATTTTGTATTATAAGATATCCATGAACCTATAAAGACAAGAGGTGGAAAGTTATGGCTTTAAAGTGCTGTGTTTGGGTGACTTAGGGTGGTTGATATTGATCTAGTAGATCTGCTTCTGGGCATGTCAGTGAGGGAGTTTCTAAATTCAGTTAACTGAGATAGGAAAACCAACCCCAAATGTGAATGCAGCATCCCATAGACTGGAGTACTGGACTGAGCCAGAAGTAGGAAGTGAATTGTACACCAGCCTTCATGTCTCTTTGTGTCTGACTGTACACACAGTGTGATCATCAGTCTCACACTTCCACCACCATGACCTCTCCATCATAATAGACTGTACCCTCAAACTGTAAGCCAAAGCAATAGAAAAACACTCGTTGACATGGCAATGAGCAGAGTAAGTAATACAACATGTAACATAAAATTTAAAGAACTTCAAGCTAAGAAAAAGGCAATCCAATAACAGTCAAAAGACTTGAGTAGGCACTTCATAAACAAGGATCAATATGACAAATAAGTGTTAAAAGTCATACTCAATATTATTCATCAGAGAAATAAAATGGAAGCTAAAGAGAGAGATGCCCGCCCTCCAGAACTGCTTTTTAAAAAGTGATTGGCAGTTACTGTAGACGATGTTAAATGACTGGCCATCTCACATGTTGCTGATTGAGGGAAAAGGGTAGAAACCACAAGTGTCTGCTGGTGCTGCATGGGTACACTCTTAGTGACATACAAGTTCAGAAATGTATGTGTGTATGCATCAAAAGACATATGTAATAACATTTATTTGATGAATCATATACCTCATCTCCAAGATGGGAATAATCCAAATGCTCATTACGAGTTAAATCAATTAGAATACATAAAAAGTTGATAATATATAGCACAGGCCACAGCAAGAGCTTGTGCAAAGTTAACATATGAACTCATAATAATTCATTTTTGATCCTGGGTTTTTAATGCATCAACTTTACTGAGAGGAGATTCACATTCCATACAATTCACTTAAAGTACACAACTTACTTATTTTAAAAATATATTCAGTAGACCACTGCAATAAATCTTAGGATATTTCCATTACCCCCAAAGAAGTTCCAGGTCCATTGGTACCCCCAATACTATCCCCATTAACCATATACCCCATCAGTAATTAAATAATTGGCTTGCTAGCTTTGTATACTTGCTAGTTCTGGTTCCTTTGGGTAGAGTTACATAGAATGTAGGTATTTGCATCAGGCTTCTTTCTCTTAGCGTAATCTATTCAAGGTCTGTCCACTGCATAGTATGCATCAATACAAAATTTCTGCTCATGTCAAAAATGTTCTATGCTATAGAGTTACAATGTTATTATGCATTTTGCAGCTGGTATATTAATGTATTATATATATATATTTCAATATATCTATTTAGTCCTTTATGGGTGAGTTGTTCCTACTTTGGGAATATTATAAATAGTATTGTTGTGAATATTCATGTGTAAGCCGTCATGTGGACATATGTTTTCAATTCCCTTGAGGATATACATAGGCATCGAATTGCTGGGTCATATGGTAACTTTGTGTTAAGCAATGTGAGCAGCTTCCGAGTTGTTTCCTAAAGTGGCCATACTATTTTACATTGCAGCATAAGAAGGTTCCCGGTTCTCTGTGTCCTGTTCAGCGCGTGCTATTTTCTGAATTTCTGAATTTAGTAGACTGTGTGAGTGGGATGGTTTCACATTGTGGTTTGGGTTTGCATCTCTCCTATATCTACCACATCAAGAATCCTTTTCTGTGTATATGGACATTTGTGCATCTCAGTTCAATGACTATCAGCTTTTTCACCTATTTAAAATAACTTAGTCATTTTTTGTTATTAGATTGCATTGATTCTTTACCTGATCAATACACAACTCTCTCATAGGATTTGCACCAATGCCTTCCTATTCGGTTTCCTTTTCCTTTCCTGTAAAGCACAAAATTGTGATGAAACTCGGGTTTTTTTTTCATTGTTGTTGTTGATGATGATGATGATGATGACATTGACGATGATGATGATGATGATGACATTGACGACAATGATGATGATCGTTTTTAAAGACTTAATTGCCAAATTCAGGATCATCCTCCTTGAGGGTTTTCTTTGACTTTCTTGCTTTCTTTTTCTCCTCCCTTCTTTCTTTCTTTCTTTCTTTCTTTCTTTCTTTCTTTCTTTCTTTTTTTCTTTCTTTCTTTCTTTCTTTCTTCCCTCTATCCCTCCCTTCCTTCTGGGCTTACTCTTCCTTTCCCTTTATTCCCTTTCCTTTCCTGTTCTCTTTCTTTCTAGCCCTCCATTTGAGAAAGCATTTCACTCTGTAAACCAAGCTAGCTTTGATCCTGTGGCCCATTTGCCTCTGTCTACCTAGTCCTATGATGGAAAACAGGTGCCACCACAAGACACTTCTTTGACTTTAAGAAAAGTTGTTTTAAAATTTACTGCTTTGCTATTTTTGTGGGGGTTTTTGTTATATTCTCCATCCATGTCAAGTGGCCTACAAGCACCTGTGGCCCCAGCTCTGGGGGATCTTACATCCTCTCCTAGCTCATACAGCCACTGTATGCACCTGGTGCACAGACATACATTCAAACAAAACACTCATACACATTAAAAAAAAAATAAAAAGAAATCTAAAAGTAAAAAATAAAACAATAATATCCTCCTTGGATAATGATTTTTACTGTTTTTCTTACTTGAAAGTTTATAATGAATATCTCCCCATATCCTTAAAAATATTTGGAGATGATGATATAAAATGGCTGTAGGGCCCCTTATGTAGCATACGCCATAATGTACTTGTCCCTTTTCATATTCTTGCATGTTTGTAAACTGTTTTCAGTATTGTGATATTACTAGTAAGGGTTGGCAAGCCTTTGTCTCAACACACTCACTCTTTCTCTAGAACTGATGCTAGTCAAGAGGTAAACAAGTGGCTCAAATAACTTCGGCTTTCATTCTAGACTTCATAGAAACTGTTTTCCATAAGGCTATGTCAATTCACACTCTTTTCCTGTCCTTGCTCTGTTGAGATACTTAGAAGAGACTTAAAGGGGAACGTGCTTATTCTACCTCAAGGTTCTGGGGCCCAGTCCATCATGGTGGCAGGGACTTGAGAATACTTTCATCTTCTCTGTGTGCACGGACAACTCCGTCTGCAGCTGCTGATTCAAGATGCTCCGCACTCCTAGGAAGCCATAAATTCACCAAAGCTGTCACCTTTCCATGATTTCTCAGTGACTTCATACTTCACTTTAAAGGTTATAAAACAATGACCGGCTCATTCCCAGACTCTTTTCAAATGAAGCTCAAAAATAAAATCTCTCGCAGACATGACTTCTGAGCTAATGGTGTTTTATTTTAGGGCGAGATGGGAGTAGTCGCAAAACCGGGGGCAGAAAGAACGCATCATCCTGTTCTCTACTGGGGTGCCTTCCTTGTGGGCGGCGCCTGAGTTCATTCTTCTGCTGGGGAGTGTGGAGAACACAGTTCTCCGTGCTCAGCGCTCAGTGTTGGAGCCTAGGTGCTCTCTTCTCTTAGGCAGACCTCAGCTCTATCTCAACTGTGTACTAAACACTTAGCAGAGCTAAGCACATGCTGGGGCCTTCATAGATGCGAGTTATTTACCGCTGCTGTTTGCATCAGACACTCTTCTCACTGGTGTGACCAGATATCAGCTTGAGGAGAGGTGTACGTTGGCTCATGGTTCCGGTCTGTCTCCGTGAGAAGGCTTGGCAGAGTTCATGAGAGCAGGCACCTGGAGTGAAGACTCCTCCATTCTCCCCAACTTCATCATCACAGTGAGTAGATGAGATGATGGGTTGGAAAGTGCCCTGGGAATAATTTCAAGACATTATTATTATTTAGGTTATATCAGCATAATCAGACATGAAGTGGCTAACACTGAGACACAATTTTATATCATTTCTCCTCTCATAAGGTATTAAAGTAAGACAGACTATTCTTTGAGGAGCTTTGTGTTTTGAATTCCTCACTTTCATATGTGAAAAAAAGAATAAAGGCACTTCATCCAAATCATCTTATATTAAAAGAAAATTTTGTTGCTCAGGTTACAAACTGTAGATGCCTCAAATTAGCCCTTTAGTATTAAAGATTGTATTAATTACCTTCAAAACAAAACAACTATAAACCTGTACTTGTGTATTTCATATATAGTGAGATAGAGTGTGTTGTAGCTATTTATTACATATTATTATTGTTGTTATTGTTTTGTATGTGTATGTGTGCATGTATGAGACAGAGAGAGCAGTGTAGATGGACATATGCCAAGGCACATGTATGTAGGTCAGAGGACAACATTCAGGGGTCAGTTCTCTCCTTCCATCATGGTCAAACTTTGGTTGCTAGGCTCCTCGTCAGCACTTTTTACCCAAGAAGCCATTCCTTGATTGCATTTTAAATGTTCTTGTCTGAAGGCAAATATGTAAAATCTGAACTAAGTTTCAGTTATAAAGTCTTCAATGGAATTGATCGTATTGCTGTTTTGGAAATGTTTTGCTGTATAAGCAGGGTACAGTTTAGACCCTGAGTCCCTGAGCATGCTCTTAATTTACCACCTAGTCCCTTTTCTTTGAGTGACTGTTTACAAAAAATGTGCTGTCTCCCCAAGAAGTTAATTAACACTGAAATTAATAAAAGTTAATGAAGACTTTCAGGAGCTCTTTTTTTTTCCTGTGGAAAGCCATATTTGGAGTTAAATTACATTCCTTAAGCAAAACTGTAAGAAAGCTATTTCTTGGCCACCAGTATTCATATTTCTTTGAGCTGTTAAGGTCTTATATGGATGTGTGTGTGTGTGTGTGTGTGTGTGTGTGTGTGTGTGTATGTGTGTGTATCTGTGTGCATACAGTGTGTCTTGTATGTGATTGTCATCAAATTAAGGGCCTTGCACATGTTAGGTAAGCTTTCTCCCACTAAGGTGCATCTTCAGCTCCTGCAAAGTTTTGAATAATATTTTGAATGCAGCCCCAAAACATAATTCTTTATCTAATCTTAATTGGAAGACCTAGAGTGACTGAGCTGTCTAAATTGTCTAAGTTAGTCTAAAGATCTCTATAAAGCTTTTCTGCTTCAATTTGAAGGGCAAGTGGCTAGTGGTTGGGGACTGGAGTTGTGTTCATTACTTACTGGGGAGACCTAGGCAGAGCAGTAAAAGTGAGCCCCAAGGAATGTTTTTATGCAACAAAACAGGGTAGACAGAGACCCCAGAAAAGAAGCAAAGGAAAAGGAATTGGAAAAACTGGATGACTTTGCCATTCTCAGCCCACAGCGTCCACTGCTATTCATGAACTCAACGTAAGAACGAGCTCTAAGGAATGCATATAGCAGAAATCTTGGTCTTCAGACACTCCTGCATAGTTGAAAAGCAAAATTTCAAAAATGCTAGTTCATTCGTCTGAAAGCCCCACTCGGAGGTTGTTGCATACCACTCATTTGAAATGAGGTGGAATGGTTTTAATTGGCACTTACCTGAGAGGCTACCTCACTTTTCATTTCACCAGCTCTCTCAAATGGCACAGTGAATTGCTTCCTGTCGGCAGCTGTAAAAGCGTGATAAGACAGGATGATGTATACAAATGATTTCTTCTCCAGAAGAATTCATCCAGAAGAATTGTCAAATTATTTTCAAATGGTTGTAGCTCTTATTGAAACATTGCCAGAAAAGTTTAAAGCCTTTGCTGAATTATGTGACATTGCTACTCAGTAGTTCCATCATAGAATCATGGGGTGTTTGGAGTAGGATGTACTTGAGGGATCATCTCTTCCAGAAATTTACTTTTCAAATGAGATAAGAGATCCAGAGCACTTAGATGTCTTGAGTAAACCAGAGATAAAAAGCGCCTCCACAAAGCTAAAAGATCACAGTCACTTACTTAATTGTATAGATCAATAAAAGGAGCCTGCAGAAGTCTTTGAAAGTGACAGACAGGACATGGGGGCGTGGAAGGAACAGAAGGGACAAGTTGCTGAGAGAAAGGGTTTCATTGACGTTGGTTACACAAATGAAAACAGTTACAGTCTCATGTCAGCTTTAGGCAGACAGAGATGAAAGTTTTCTAGGAACTCTATAAATGATCCTGCAAGTATAATTTTATAAAAATTTCTATATGGCTTAAAGGGCTACAGCATCATTATGATGTATTGAAAAGGATTTAAAGGGACCAATTACATGACAACCGTGATGTGGCTTGGTGAGTAAGGGCATCTGCCTCCAAACTTGATGACCTGACTTGGATCTCTGAGATCCAGGTATTGGAAGAATAGAACAGACTCCTCTAAGTTATCCTCTGACTCCCACATGCAGCCATGGCATGTAGTCACACTGCCTCTTAATAAGTAAATGAAGTAAGAATTCATCAGATTCAATGTGGAAAATTTGGCTATTTAAGTTTAGATTCCTATAACTTCTGAATTTATGATGTCCTGTTCAGTCACCAAGAACTGCCAGTCACCATCATCTCCCTAGAGCTAGGTGTGGGTTTTCTGTGTCAGATGAGAACTCTGGACATCTGTTTCATCCAGAGACTCTTCCTGCTTACTTGACCTTGTTTTCTCCCAACACAGGCACCTGATTCAGCTCAGGAGCATGGCCTCAGTTGCCTTGGCAATGGCTTGGCATTTGGTATATGGAAACATGGCTAGAAAACTGGTCATACTCAAAGAATTTGGTGATTCTATAAGCTCTCTTGGCAAGTGTTGTGACCTAGTGACTTTCTTCTTGGCTTTTAAGGAATTTTCTAATGCCCTGGAATAGCCTTGCCGCCATGGATATCACTAACAGATGTGAGCTTAAAATGCTGACATAATACAATATTACTTACATACAAAATCTTTTAAATCCTTGTCATTGCACTCCTGTGTGTCACCTTATTCATATGAATCATTCTAGTTCCTTGAAAATTTGGGCTATTTGTATAATATTAAAGAAATCTTTAAATTTACTTAAAAAGGCAATTGAAGAGCAATTGGACAGCTATTCTGTGAGAACAAGTGCTGGTTGCATTTCACCCCCATTCTCTCTTATCCCAGCAGCAGAAGCCTGCTGCAGCCAGGTATGTGACCACCATAGTGGAAGTCAGCACATCTAGGTCCTTTGCAGCATGGTGGAGCTACCAGACTAGATTTGGGTGAGAGTGATGCAATCAGAGCCATTGTCTGGGACGTAAAGAGCACTAACAAAGGGAGATGCAACCTTTCCTTTTCTCTTGTCTTTGCTGGTTGGATTCAGAGGGGATAGATAAAGCTATAGGATCAACTTGAATCCCTATGTAATATGGGAAAGGGATGAAACAAAGTGTGAAGGGATAAGGGCTGTTGACACCAGGATGCTCCAGGCATCTCTGGACCCCATTATGTACTGTTACCTTTAGTCACAGAAAAATAAATGTCTTTCTTTTTAAAGCCACTATTACCTTTAAATTTTTAGATATATTCTAAATGCAACCATAAATAAGACATCTATAAATAATATTCAAAGTACAATCTATGTAGGAAATTCCATCAATAAATCTTGCCAATAGATACCCATTACTAAGTACCTTTCTGATGCACCATACATAGTGCTTAGAATGTTTTTGTGACATCATATTAAACTCGTGGAATCAATTTCTCCATAGAAGCTGTGTAGAGGCTTGAAAAGAATTCTGGACAAGAAGTTCAGAAGCCTGAATTCTGTGCCACCGGACTTATTCAGTTTGTATGATGTTCTCCTATTAGCATTCCAATCTGTGTTTCTTCCTCTGTAAAATATGAATTCTGGGCTAAATAGTCTCTGTAATTTTGTAAGCGCTGAAGGCTGCTTCCTCTGAAGCTGGGTCCTACTGGCATATGCAAATATAGTTAGCTCTCCATATTTGTGGATAGAGCATCTGTAGAGTCAACTGAGTGCAGTTCTCTTAAAGCCGCATCTGCACAGAACATGTGCCGGCTATTTTCTTGTCATCACTCCCTCAACAATGACTGTTTTCACTGCATTTGCCTTTTGTTTGGTGTAAGTAGTCTAGAGAGGATTTAGAGTATCGAGAGCATGTGTACAGGTTAGATACAAAGCTGCTCCCATTTTATATAAAGGACCTGTGCCTCTGGCAGTTTGAGTATTCCTTAGAATTGGGAGGAAACCAATAATTCTCAGAAACCCAGACACTTATCAGCTGCTTGATGTATGTAGGCAATTGTCCAGCATTGCCTTATATAGGCTATGCATATGCTGCTGAGAGGAGGGCCACTAAGCTCATTTTTGAGGAATCTACATTTTAATTGTGTAAAAAAAATTGTGCAAACATTGAGCCATATAATTCTGGATGAGCTGTGGCCTCCCGCTTGGGTTTACCATGTCTGTTGTACTTGGTGCTCCTCCCCTCACAGAGCCCTGCAGATTAAATTTTACAGAGGTCTGCTAGTTCTGTGGCTTGCAGTAAGAGCTCTTTTTTTTCGATGATTTGAATTTAATGCCATGGAATACAGTTCTATCCCTTTTTATTCTCGTCCTAGATTAATCTGTTGGCTATAATAACTAGGCATCCTTTCTCTACCATTAACCAAGCTCCATCTCTCCTTTAAGGCTACATATCAGGAGAAATGCCTGTGAAATGCTGAAAGAGTTTACAGAACAATTAAATCAGAAGAGGGTTTTCTGGAGGGGCTGAGTTTTGATTTAGAAATTTAAGAAGAAATAAATGTTGGTTGCCAGAGAGTTTGGCAGGGTATCTTTAATGAGCTAAATGGAGTGTACAGAGGGTATCTTAAAAGGGGAAATGGTGTCTACAAAGACTCTGGGCTGGGTACCATGTAACAAAGCAGCAAAAAGCAGGTGATGGAAGCGGGTCGAATGTGGGTGTATTGGTTTGTGAACAACTGTAATAAAGTATCTCTGAAAAAAAAAGAAGGAAATATTATTTTGACTCAAATTTCAGACGTTTCAGTTCATGGTGGGCAGTGTCATGGCTGTGAGCCTGTAGTGAGGCTGAGCATTGTGGAGGAAAAGATGCTGGGAACAAAGGTAATCATGTCATGGTAGCTGGATAGCAGTGAGTAAAAGGTCTAGGGACAAGTTATACACAAGACACACCCCCAAGTAACACACTTCCTTCAAATAGACACCCTCTGATAGGCGATTCGGTATGAATATACCCACGGTTAATCTGTTGATGAGATTAGCATTGTATGAGCCAGTCACCTCTCAGTAGCATCACTATCTGGGAACCAAGTCTTCAACAAAGAAACTATTTGAGGTGCCTCATCATATTCAAACTGTATCAGTAGGGCTGGAAGACGATGGAACCCCAGAGCTTTCCTGCCATTTGGTTTTCTCCATGACTTACTTCTTGATATGAAACAGTCCCCTTAAGACCAGTGTTTGTTAGGCATGAGAGGATCTTATGTAGAAAAGGGATGGGTAAGAATATAACTCTGGGGGAAGTAATCTTAAAGATACAGAGCAAGCACAGCAGAATTATCATTGCAAGAATATGCCTCTTTGTGCAAGAGATATTTCCGTTTGCATATTTGGGTTTCATGCTTCATTGTGTATTTATGTGGTGTGGGTGAGATAAAGTTGCAGGAGGAACCTAGAATTGCCTGACTCTTCAAAGTTAAGTCAGCTGTGACTTCCCACTAATAAAACATCTTCATGGGTTTAATTTTCCTGCTGCTGTGTCTGGGTGCATACGCATGCACACATGTGATAGTTACTGGGAAGAGGATAGATAGGCAGCTGATCTGCTGCAAGTGGTGTGTTTACCTGAATGGATCATCATTGAAATGATCAGACGTGGGAGAAGTGGGATAAGTCAATATATTTTAAGTATCAGTTCTAGTTCCAACTTACACAGCACAGACTTGCAGACTCACGGTAGTCTCTAACGACTAGTTTGGATGTTGTCACAGTAACAAAACACACAGCCCTGTGTTTTGATTGAAGAGTCTAGAAAACCACAAACATAGAAGGCTATTTTCAAACCGCAAGTTAAATTTACTAGTAGGCTACGCTGCTTTCAGGAGGAGGTGTGCAGTCTTCTTTCTGAGCCATCTCCCAGGTGCTCTGACATCTTGTGCATGGGTGATTAATATGTACTATCTATGCAGGGCTAACGTGCATATGCACAAAAGAAATTCCAGAGCACATCTTGAGAAATAGAAGGAGGCTACAGCCTTTGCCGGACCCCTTCTAAAGAGCTAACTTCTTATATTTCTTTCATCTACTCCCTTCCATCTATCCACCCACATGCGCACATGTAATTGGCATGGATTTGCTTTGCAGCAAAACCATCACAATGCTTTATGTTTCAATGTTTATCAGGGTTCAGCTTTAAGTTCTTTTGGTGAGGTATAACCCATGATATGCATATCAGTCTTTGCCAAATGTCCCCTCACCTTAAGAGAGCCCCAAGGCCCATGTTGTTCTGCACTTCAAAAAATTTGAGCAGAACTTCAGCTCGATAAATCATTGTTGCCACTGCTGAGTTGGGTATTGTTTAAACCCTTGTAACTATTCCATGCCAGCATGACCTTCTCCTGCTGTCATCAATGTGACGTGGGTGTCATTCTTGACATCTCCTGAGACTCTTGCTTCTCTTCAGGCTCCAGAATTTGAGATCATTCATCATATATCCTAGACAATAAATAGGGGTTGTAGCTCAATGAATTTACCACTCGACTCTCAGATCATTTATTTGTAGACCCTACTGTTTTTTAGACTAGAAAGGGGCATTCACTGTTTGTCTACAAGAGTTCAAAGCTTCAATAGAATTAGTTTTCAGGTTTATGGACATTTCCATTTTTTGATTCTAAAACCTATAATTTTTGTTTGCATGAAAATGGATGGAACTAGAAAAAAATCCTGAGTGAGATAACAGACCCAGAAAGGTGAGCATGGTATGTACTCACTCATAAGTGGGTACTAGCTGTAAAGCAAAGGATAACAATCCTATAGTTCATGGCCATAGAGAAACTAAATAAGAAGGTGAACCCTAAGATAAACATATATAGATCCCCCTGGAAGGGGAAATAGATAAGATCTCCTGACAAAATTGGGAGTATATGGGTGTGGGGAGAAGGGATGGTGGAAGGGGAAGAGGAGAGAAGGGGAAGGGGTGGAGAACTTGAGGGAACAGGATAGTCAAGATGGAGGAAGTTCAGAAATGAGAGCAAGGAAAGAGACATTTTGATTGAGGGAACCATTATGAGACTAGCAAGAAACCTGGCACTAGAGAAATTCCCAGGAATCTACAAGAATGACCCCAGTTAAGGCCCTAAGAAATAGTGGAGAGGGTACCCAAACTGGCCTTGTCCTATGGTCAGATTGATGACTATTTTAAATGTCACCATAGAACCTTCAACCAACGACTGATGGAAATAAAGGCAGAGACCTGCATGGGGGAGAACTGGGCTAAGCTCCCAAAGTCCAGTCGAAGAGTGGGAGGAGTGAGAATATGAGCAAAGAGATCAAGACCATGATTGAGACACCCACTGAAACAGTTTACCTGAGCTAATGGGAGCTCACCAACTCCAGTCAGACAGGGAAGGAACCAGCATAGGTCCAAACTAGTCCCTCTGAACGTGGGTGACAGTCCTATGGCTGATGCAGACTGTGGGGCCACTGGCAGTAGCACCAGGATTTATCCCTACTGCCTGTACTGATTTTTTGGAGCTCATTCTCTTTTGATGGATACCTTGCTCAGCCTAGGTATAGTAAGGAGGGCATTGATCCTTCCTCAAAGCAATGTGACTTACCCTCTCTAAGGAGTGGATGGGGGTTGGGGTAGGGGAGCAGATGGAGAGAATGGGAGGAGGGGAGGGAGAGGGAACTGGGATTGGTATATAAAATGGAAAAAGGAAATTTGTTTTCTTTTCTAAAAAAATTTTAAAAAACTAAAATTTTTGAAAAACTAACCTAAAATTTCTGAGAAACTCAGACTTCAAAAGTGCTATCTAGGAAAATTAGAGCTCTGTTTTCCTCATTTTATCTCATTCGTATTGCAGAATAAAAGACACAAATTTGTATTTGAATAGAGTATCTTGAAACTGCATTAAAATGAAGATGGAGAAATTTGTGGGTGTAGGAACAAATGTAAATTTTTGATCAGTAGAAAATTGTCAAATTTTAAATTTTTATTTTAATTTCTTATTGATATTTAAGTTCACTTCAAGGTAAAGGGTTCTCTTATTTTAGGATTTTGAAATAAGCATACAAAGAAATGAGTTTCTCTGTATTTCTTATGTACTTAGTTCTTATTGATCCTCTTCCCCCACTCCTTTCCCATCTCTCCCTGCCACTCTCTTGATGATTGTCCCTTTGCTCCCTGTCATAGACCCCATTCTGCTTTCATGCCACAAGTATTCCACTAACTACCCCTTATCTTAAGACTTATCTTATCTCATGGTGCATACACATGTGCACAGATTTAAATTCAGGTGTTTCATATGATAAAAAACATGCTTCCTGAGTCTAATTTGTTTCACTTAACATAATGATTTCCAATCCTATCCATTTTCCTGCAAATGTCAGGGTTTCAGTCTTCTTTATGGTTCTACAAAATTCTATTGTGTGCATGTATCACATTTTCTTTATCAGTTTATGTCTTGATGGATATGCAGGCTGGTTTCATGTCCTGGCTAAGGTGAATAGTGCAGCATTAGACATGGATGTGCAGATAGCTCCATGGCAGAGTCCTTTGGCTATGTACCCAAGAGTTATATAAATGGATCCTATGCAGTTCTATTTTACTTATTTTTTCAGTGACTTCCACACTGATTAACATAGGGCCTATGCCACTTTATATTCCTACCAGCTACAAAAACAGGCTCCTCTCTCCCCTGCATCCCTGCCAGCACCTGTTGTCATTTGATTTCTTGATAGTAGCATTTCTGATCAGAGTGAGATGGCATCCCAAAGCAGTTTAATTTGCATTTCACCAATGACTAAGGATATTGAATGTGTTCTCAAATTCATTGGCCATTTGTAATTTTTTCTTTTGAGAACTGTCTATCCACATCAGTAGCCCATTTATTGATTACATGATTTTGGATTTGGGTGTTTAAATTTCTCTTTATTTATATATTATTAGTTTAGTTTTCTGTCTGTTGTATAGTTGGTGAAGATTTTTTTCCTGTTCTGGGGACTATCTCTTCCCTCTACTGATTGTTTCTTTTACTGTGCCAAAGCCTTTTACGTTAACATAATCCTATTTCTCAATTCTTGTGGTTAACTTTCCCAAGATAATCCCTACTGCTTGTTCTGGCTTTTTGGAACCCATTCTCTTTGGAGGGATGCCTTGCTCAGCCTAGATTTAGTGGGGAGGGCCTCGGTCCTGCTTCAAAGCAATAAGCTAGACTTTGCTGACTCCTCTGGGGAGCCTTGTCCTCTCTGAGGAGTGTATGTGGGGGTTAAGAGGATGGTGGAGGGAGCAGGAGGAGGAGAGGAAGTGGGAACTGGATTTGGAATATAAAATGAGAAAAGATAGTTTTTTAAAAAATAATTAATTAATTGACTAATTAATTTAAAAACTTTCCCAAGATATTGATATCAATTTCAGAAAATATTTGCTTATGTCACTATTTTGAAGTGTTTTCCTTAGCGGCTTCAGTATTTCAGATCTCATATGAAGGCCTTTGATCCATTTTGAATTGACTTTTATGCATAGTGAGAGATATCTATTTCACTTCAATATTCTGCATACAGACATCCAATATTTCTAGTACCATTTGTTAAAAGGGATACATTTTTCTTAATATATATTTTGATATTTTTGTCAAATGTTATAATCATTAATAATAGTAAGCTGATTACTGCGGCTGTGCGCTTTCGTTTCTGAGTCCTCTATTCTATTTTGCTGGTACTTGTGTCTATTTTATGATAGCACTATACCATTTTGATCATTATGGCTCTGTAGTGTCATTTGAGATCAGGTATTGTTGCACTTCCAACATTGCTGTTTGTTGAAGATTATTTGTATGTTTGGGTCTTTTAATTGTGTTGATGCTGTCATTTTGTGTTACAAAGTGTGACACTCTTCTTCAGGTCCATTTAACTGATAAGTTGAGTCAATAGGCAGAATCAACTTGTTTCTCAATCACAGACATACCAACTTCATGTTCCACTTACGGTTTCATTAACTTTTGTCCTATTTTGATAATGAGGCAGAGAACAGTATAACCTCTGATTGCTGGAAAATGCAAAATTTTTCTCTCAGGTCTCCAAAAAGATCAGAGGGTGTGTTGGACAGCTTTCTGTCACTATAATAAATATCTGAGGCAATCAATAATGATGAGAAAAATCTTTTGTGTCACAGTTATGGAAGTTTCAATTTGACCTGTTGCCAGGCAACATGTGGCAGAGATGGATGGCAGAGCAAAACCATGCACCTGATGACCAGGATGCAAAGGAAGATAGGAAGGTGTCAAGATACCACAACCCATTCACAAGTATACCCCCAATAACCTAACTTCCTCCGAAGTACCTCACTCTTAAAGTCCTTGCCACCTTCACTTGGCTAGGGATCAAGGTTTTAACACATGACACTTTGAGGAACTCCCAGGAGGCAACTGTAAGAGGGGAATATTAAAACCAAATAAAGAAGTTGGATCCTTTGGTTTTCCAAGACTGAGGATGAACAAAGTACTGACAGTGGAGGGACATGCCTGAGGTTGAGTCCCCGTGGTTTGCTAAATTTATTCTTTCATCTGAAAACATGTTTTAAAAAATCAGCATAAATACCATGTGTAGACATTTAGC
Organism: Ondatra zibethicus; assembly: GCA_004026605.1. Taxonomy (NCBI): domain Eukaryota; kingdom Metazoa; phylum Chordata; class Mammalia; order Rodentia; family Cricetidae; genus Ondatra; species Ondatra zibethicus. Next base: position 6,018 of record PVIU01022137.1, on the reverse strand, counting down.
CAAAAGGTGAAAGATGACCTCTCCTTTGAGATTTAAGGAGCTTCTGACTCATAGTCCCCTAAATTTAAGCAAGATTAAATAGAAACCATAGTTATATCATTTTCCATTGTTCCTTGTTAGGGCTTAAATATAAGATGCCCGTACAAACTAGTGTATTAGCACCAAGATCCTTGCTGCCGACACTGTTTTGGGAAGCTGGAGGAGTGGGGCCTATTTAGACGACTTGAGTCGCTATAAACAGGGCTTGAGGCTTCTGACCTCTTCCTGTCTTCCTCTCTCTGATGCTTGTCCTCAGTAAGATGAAGAACCTCCACTATGTGCTGCTTGTGCTGCAGAAATATTCTGCCAGGCTCATGGGGCCAAGTGACCATGGGCTACAGTCTCCAAACTGTATTTCCTTCTAAAGATTATTTAGGTCTAACACTTTGTCACAGCACTGAAAGGAATAACACATGCACTGCTGTAACAAATTACCACAGACTGACAGATCAAGCAACATTATCTTCTCTCAGTTTGTGATTCAAAAGTTTTAAATACTACATGTCTCATGCAGGTCCTTTGTGGATAATCTTGGGAGACTAAATCCAGGTGCTAACAGGACGGGGCTCCTTCCTGGGGATTCTCAGAGGAGCTCTCTCCCAAGATCGGTGAGATTCTTCTTCAAATTCAGCTCGTTTAGGTTGTTGTACCGAGGTCCAAGTCCTTTCCAGGCTTCAGCTGGAGTCCCCCTCAGCTCCCTGATGCTCTCCAGTTCTGACCAAAGCCTCTCAGTCACATAATGCTGTCTAGCTCAGAGCCAGTAAAAGTTTAAATCCTTATAATCTCTTTGACCTTCTCTTTTGCCTTTAGCTAGAGAAATCTCTTCATTTTTAAGGACTCAAGAAAGTAGAGTAGGCCCACAGAGCTAACTGAGGAAAACCCTCTTACAAACCACATCTCAGAGTGTTTTTACTGTGTGATCTAAAAAACTCTTGTCTCATGGATTAAGACACAGCCATGTTTTCTATGCCCTTCTGACTATGAAAATACCTTGTAGAAAAATAAAATACAAAACCCTTGGTTAACCTCTTTTGAAGCCAAAACACAACAAATATAAAACTATGACATTCTATTACAATGTAAAACTATTGCATCAACAAAATAACCTTAAGAAAACAAAAATAAACAAATAAATACGTAATTTCCAGTAAGTGGCAGCTGGGATGGACTTGATAAGATGGAAGTGATGCAATAGCTAGGAGAGAAGGAACTAGAGAGAAAGAAGGGAGACAAACAGGAATGAGGGTTATCTATGGATCATAAAGATTATATAATATAATATACATAGTATAAAAGGACAAAACAGGTATACAAATAAAGAAAAAGTCCCATGAGTGAAGGTTGATTGATGCCCCCTGAGCATCTATGATGCATATAACTATTACAGTGACATATTTCCTAATTTGTCTAAGATTTGTCTCTTGTATTCTAATTGGCCTGACAAAGTTATTATCAGTATCCTGATTTGGACAAAGTATTACATGGCAAATCCTCCATTTATAGGATTCTGTTTGGAAGGTAGATTAACTATCTGCTTTTTTCACATTTAAGCTGTAGTCAGGAACATATGAGACCACATGGGTTAGTCTCAGAATCCTGCAAAATGTGTGAAATTCATTAGACTTGGGTCTCTAAATCAAGTTTCTAATTCTTGAATCTGTCTCGTGTTTCTATTTATTTCTGACATTCACAGTTTGTAAGCTCTGTTAGTGGAACTGGAAAATGCCTGTGTTTATTTTTTAAAACAATTTTCTTTCTCCATTCTTAATATATCAACACATAACACATAATTTTAAATGTGACACTTTACTTTTAGAGGGAGGGAAATGAAAACCTTTTATCTCCTAGGTGTTAGCTCAAAATATGTGCTCTGGGGTTTTCTGCATTGAAGTATCAGCTTTTCGTTATCATTTGGGCCCTCTTTAAATACTTTAGATTCTTAGAAATTTCATCGGTATTTGCGTGCTAATTACTCCATATGGGTGGGCACATATAGAAGCAGTCTTGATAAATGAAAGACCACTTGACTCATACAAGGTTCTCTCTGGCTTTGAATAGCTGTGTATCTGGGCTTGAGGTTATTCAGTTACATATAAAGCACTTGACTCACAGCTATAATATCAGCAGGGATGTTTATTTTATTATAAGATATTTTCAATTTTGGTTCCAGTAAAACTAATTTTCGTGCCCTACAGATAATTAATAAACAGTGCCTGTGTTATTCTGGACCACAATGCATTTAGGACATAGTGAATTAGGTTGTTAACCAATTTATCACAGATAAAAATGGCCTGTGGCTCTGTGAGCTAATGGCATGGCAGAGAGGTGAAAATGTCACCTTCACAGTCAGGCTGCCTGTGATTCAACTCTAACTTTGTTCTGAGGTGCCATGTGACCTCAGAAAATGCTCATTTTTTTTCTAATGACTAGTTTCTTTATGGACAAAACTATGATACCATTAGCAGCCCAAAGTTGATGGAAGTGTAATGCAGAATGACTTTAATGAGAAATACCTACCAGACATTCTGGTACCCAGAGTCACAAATGGATGAGTTATCATTGCTTTTCCATGTGAAAATGTCAGTCAGTGTGTCACTTCCGCCCCTTACCCAACCTTACCCTCAAATATCATTCTGTGCTGGAGGAATTTGCCTAAATTTAACATCCTCTTGAATCATTCTAATTAGAGTTGAAATTTTTTCTATTACACCTTCAGGTGTAATAAGCTTCACTAAGGGAAGTTTAAGTATTTCATACAATCATTTTCCAAAGCAAAACCATAAAATGCTTTCTTAAAAGATGAGAAACTTTATATTTTATGACAGACCTAGAAACAATAGCCCTGTTATATTGGCATTTCGATAGTAAATTCTTCAAGTTCAAAGTTCTTACCAAGAAGAATTTAGCATTGGTCACTGCTCTTTAAGGCAGTAAAATCTTTTTCATATTACTTTTTTCCCCCTGAAATAAAGTCTTTTTTTCTCCCTTTTTAATTGATTTTTATTGGGCTCTACATTTTTCTCTGCTCCCCTTCCTACCTCTCCCGTCCCCACTTCAACCTGAAATAAAGTCCTAATACCTTCTTGCTCGCCAGCCCAGCCGTGATTGCATTGGTGAGCACAGACTCCCAAGCGGGGCTGCGGCCTGGTTCGGACTCATCCCCAGGCTTTTGTCCATGGTGCTGAATCAGCCCAAGGCGCTCACTGCCAGTGCTGTGTGCAAAGGAGTGGGTCTCTAAAACTGTATCGGCTTCTTGTGCCCTTTCTTGGGCTCTTTTCCCTCTGTTTGTCTGTTTTGTCCTTTTCCAATGATTTAGTTTTTATTTTATCTTACTATATTTTATTATCATCCCTTAGAAGCCTGTTTGCTTTCTGATGAGAGACAGAAATGTGGGGTGCATATAGATTGGAGAAAAGGTGGGGAAGAACTGGGATGAGAAGAGAGAGAGGAGAAATTGTAATCAGGATATGTTATATGAGGAAAACAATTCCCCATTCAGGGTGCATAAGAATGTTATTATTATTATTATTATTTATTTGTAGATGTTCTTCTGTTCAGTCTACAGTGCTTTTAAAGACCTTGGGCTTGCCAATTGTCCCATGAGCAATCATGTTCCTGGTTACTTTGGGTTGTTTAGTGGGGTGGTGAGGTGGTGCTGTGCACACACACACACACACACACACACACACACACTCATGCCCCATGCATTACTAGGGATATACTTTAGGTTTTTGAGCATGCTAGATAGACACTCTACTACTCAACTGCATTCTCTAGCTTTTTAAAATAAAGCATCAGAAAAATTCTCTCTAAACTGACTAAGCTGGTCTTGAACCTGCTCTCAAGCTCAGACAGGCTTTGTACTTTTGATGCTGGTGCCTCAACTCCCCCTGTGGGTAGGGTTACAGGCCCATGACTCCAAATTCAATAACTTATTATTTTATACACCATTTTTCAGACTGTAATGTGTAACATTGTGGGTTAGGGTTTCTGTCAGGGTAATTGAGATTCACATTCCTGCAGTGGTACCCATGTTTGAAGATTTGGGTTGGGGGGGAGGTCTGGAGAGATGGCTCAACAGTTAAGAACACTGGCTGCTCTTCCAGAGGTTCCAAGTTCAACTCCCAGCAACCACAGGGTGGTTCACAACCATCTATAAGGGGAGCTGATGTCCCTTTCTGGCATAAAGGCATACATGAAGATAGAGGACTCATCTACATAAACAAATAAATACATCTTTTAAAAAAAGATTTTTTTCATCCAAACTGCATCTTTGCTCTTGGAATTGTGAAAACAGTACAGCTGAGCACCAGCTGAGCAGTGTGATTGGAGCAGGAGGTACGCCACGTCTGCGTGGGTGTTCAGTGTCCCTGTCACTGTGGTGCTCCCTCCATCAGAAGCAGAGGTGGTGCTGGAGAGCATCTTACCAGGCTCTTGGGTCCTCTCTCAGTCTTTGAGGGTCAAGTCCAGGGTCTTCTCCACTTACAAGCTTCTTAGATGACTGCTGTGACTATAAAAGTCTGTAGCCACAAGTGAAAGTACACAGAGCCACAGATGGAGCTGGGTGGAAATCGTGGTGGGAGCCATGTTGGAAAAGTTGTTTCCCAGGGAAACCAGAAGGTGTTCTGGGAGCCCCAGAGATAATGAACAATGATCATTTGCTCACAAGGAGAGAACAAACAGAGAGCATATCAGACAAAAGGAAGACTCGATGCCTCAGCACAAGGATAGAGAATTGAAGCCAGATTGTGAAAGACCTTTGGTAATTTTAACCTCACTAACTTCGATTGATTTTTGTTTTAAGAGGGTGATAAATTGCTAAGGAACAAGATGTTCCTGGGCCTGGCTCTGAGCACTTTATTTCTCTCTGGTAGTGATGCCAAGCTCTACAAGTTTCCTAAGAACAGAGTGGCCTTCTTGTTTCACACCCAATGTACTAGCACCTCCATGAAAAAGGCACAGAGATCCACCTGTGGAATCACAAGCACATCCCTTGACACAGCCTTGGAAGGTGGGGTGGGCACATCCTGTTTCAAGACCCTGGTAGCTTCAGAAGGAGACAGCTGGATTTGGGAAGATGGGATTGTAAGAGACTGTGATACTCCAGCATGTCACAGCCCCTGGTCTTAGTCTTATTTAGCTGATGAACAGTTAGTATACTATAAACCTACCTATGCCTTTTGTGAGGAACGAAACCAGGAACTCTGATTTTTGTCTAAGGAAACGTATAAACTATAGGCCGAAATAAAAATTGTTTGAGAGAGAATAACTACTTACTGCTTAGTGGGCACCTGGCCTCACATGCTCCTAACTTCACTCTGCTTCTCATGACTCATTTGCTCTCTCACCTGTGCCTCAGATAGGCAACATGACCATATCTTTTTATGGATCATGAGCTGGTAAATGACAGAGTTGGGATCTGAACCTAGGTGTGTGTGGCTATAGGAATGGAGTGTATGGTACCCATGCCAGTCTACTCAGGGAAGGAACTCGATGATGCCTTTGTCTGTCCTCACATCACACATCCATCTCACAGCTTCTACTGGAGCTTTGTGAAGGAGTTGAAGTAAAACAACTTTTTAAATAAATAAAATACCAAGAATAAAAAGGAAGAAAAGGTATCTCTCTTTTCTACTGAACATTTTGGGTACAAGAATTCAGATACAGGCATAAGACAGTGAAGAAGTATTCAAGTTGGCAGGCACTGGGCTTGACCGGTAGCTTATTCTGCTCCCAGAAGGATTTTCCCGAAATGTGACTGGTGGCTCTAAGCTGACTCTAAAACAAAGTTGGGAAGGTGAACAAGAATTCAACAGAGTTATGAAAACATGAAATATGACTCACTGGATTGATTCTTTTTTTATCTTTTTTTTTAATTTATTTTTCCATACATTGTTTTGTTTTATTTTTTCCATTCAAGAACATAATTAAAGAAATAAAATTTTTTTCCCTTTCTTCCCCTTCTCCCGGTCCCCTCCC
>PVIU01022136.1:0-25000 GCA_004026605.1 Ondatra zibethicus | reverse complement strand
ATACATACATACATACATACATACATAGAAACATCAAGGACGGAAGGCTGTGAATGGGATTGGGTTGAAGAACTCACAGGAAGCAGGGAGGCGATACTGATAGAATTTTCACAACTGACCTCACCTGCACATAAAGTAGATGTCCTAGAAGTATGAGGGAGACAATTCCAGTGAGGAATGGGGGTAAAGGGACACCTGGAGATCTCTGAAGATGAGAACTCCAGATGGAAGGTCCCACAAGAGCAGAGTTACAGGAAAGGCTGTAGGGACAGGGAAGGTGGGTTGGGCAGTGACCAGCGCATGTGGCTATACAGCCTGGGGCCCAGGGTTTGTGGGCAGGTGGGAGGAGGTTCCAGTTGGTTGTAGAGGATGTTGAATAACAGGTTAGGTTTGCAGTTTACGAACTAAGACCTGTGGTGGGTTGTGCACACCTTTAATCCTCACACTTGGGAGGCAAAGGCAGGAGGAGCTTTGTGAGTTTGAGGTCAGATGAGGCTAAAATAGCATCCATCCAGGCTTTCCAGGAATATATAGGGCGACCTTTTCTCAATACCAAACCAAACAATATAAAACAACAACAAAAATTTCTGTGAGGATCCTAAAGAAATCTCTATATCTTTGCCATTTCCTAGGCTTTTTGGCTACTATCAAGTGTATATATACACACATGTGTAGACACAAGCACACACGGTTTGATGGGCCCCAAGGTTCAGCTTGGGCATTAAATGTTTCAAAATGAAATCTGCGTCCTGTGCCTACTCTCCGGCCCCCAGAAGTAACCAAGTAATGGCTGTATCTTGCTCCGATCGGCTCACACCCACAAAGAGCGGCTAGGGTGCAGTGACCACGGTTCCCGCCTGACTCCTGGGCCGCAATCCCTCTGCGCCCTGGCACCTTTTCTGCCGGGAAGTTCCACGCGTTCCACCCGCAGGCAGGTGGTTAGCTGGATCCGCCTACTTCCGCCGTAGGAGCCAATAGAGAACGCATATGTAAATTACCAGCTCTTTCGGCCACCAATGGTTGCGAAGGCGCAACAGGTCCGCCAGGTTCCAGGTTTCCGCGCTGAGTTAGCTGGCGCGGTTTGGCACTTTCGCGCACCGCAAAAGGAGAGGTCTGGGAGCTGGAGACACCAGGACGGTTGGAGAGAAGCCCTTAGAGCAAAGAGGGAGGCGGGCGGGGGAGGAGGCTGCAGGCTGCTGCCTGACCTGGAGTTGGCCTGACTGTCTCGCCTCACCCCCACGGGCACTCATGGGTGGACCTGGCTCAGCTGCTGTCCTATCTACAGGTTAGCTGTGTGACCTTTCGAAGCTTCAGGCTAGGGAAAAGAGTAACAACGCCCTTCTAGTCCGTGCGTGAGGAGCTGTGGGCAGGCTTCAAAATGAAAGATGCTGGGGAGCCACTTTTTAGAAACTCTTGTGTTTTTCAGTCATCTCTTGATGAACAGACACTGAAAAGGCGCTTGTGGTCAAGCCTAGTTATCTGTGGATGAGCGGCTGTTGCGCCAATGAACTCAGTGCAGCAGTGGCTACCAACACAAGACTCCCACCCATCAACATTCCGTACAGGATGGAGCAAGGGCTCATAAGGCCCCACCCCTCCCTGAGTAGTTTATGTGACATTTAATGTTACAGTTAATGTTTACTGGGAGGAGGTCATATTCCTCAATGGTGTAGTCATAGGTAAGTTGCCCTTGCTCAAGTAAATCATCCATCTCCTCCAGGCAGCCCTAATTAAATACAATAGGTAGCACAGGAGATGGGAAGCAGGAGAGAAACTTGTTAGCAAGTAGGGCTTCAGAGGGAGGGAGAAGAGAAAACAATGGCCAAATAATGATCAAACTGTAATAGTGCGTGCCTGCATGTGTGTGTGTGTGTGTCTGTGTGTGTGTGTGTGTGTGTGTAAAATTGTAAAAGAATAAGTTAACTAAGAAAAAAAAGTAGAAGCCCACCAGAGCATGGTGGCACATACCTTTAGTCCCAGGGAGGCAGGTGGATCTTAATGAGTTCAAGGCCAGCCTGATCTACATAGTGAGTTCCAGGATAGCCAGGGCTACATAGTAAAACCATCTCAAAAAAAAACAAAAAAAAAGGAAGAAAATAAGGATGTAGTAGGGTCAGTGTTAGAGTGCTTACCTGCCATGGGCAAGATCCTGAGTTCAAAGCCTGGCACAACAACCTACACATGTTTCTGAGTTGCTTGTGGTAGGACCTGAGGAGCTTCACACTCTGCTCTGAATCTTACTTTGTCAGTGCTGCAGGAGCTGCTGTCGGAATTACATGACTCTTTTCTAAGGCGCAGGGCCAGGCCAAGTATGGCTAGGACCAAGGGGCCTCCTGGAGCTTCATTTTGTCACTATCTTTCAGATGCCACCTGCCTGGCAAGGTGGTCCAAAGTCTTAGGTGACTTGAGACACATTTATAAACAGAAAAGGGTGACACTGGTGTTAATTAGTGAAGTGTGACATGGATGGCACAATGGAAAGGCATTAATATTGGCTCCAGTTCTGCCTTTTGTTTGTGGGATGACCTTGGGCAGGTTATTTCACTCATTGGAGGGTCCCTTTTCTCTCCCATAATGCAGCACCATTGGTAAGATGATGTAAGGGAAACACCTACACCATATCCAGCACACGGCCGACTTTAACAAGTTACTAGGCATTCTTTCTTTAAATTGCTACGTTGTTTCCTTGTTACTTCTACTCATTGGAGTTAAGTTCCTACTTCAGGGTGCTGGAGAGATGGCTTAGTGGTTGAGAGTACTAGATGCTCTTGCAGAGGACCTGGGCTCTGTTCCCAGCACCCACGTGGTGGCTCACAACCATCTGTAACCTTACTCAGTTCCAGAAGATCCAATGCCCTCCTATGGCCTTTGTGGGTATTAGACACACATGTGGTGTACAGACATGCATGCAGACAAAGCATTCATACAAAATAATAATAATAATAATAATAATAATAATAATAATAATAATAATAATAAATGTTTTAAATGATCCTATTTCAACTCATATTTAGCAGGTGGAATGAAGGAAAACCTTAATTCTTTAGTAATTAGAGCTATTCATTAATTATGTGCTATGTGCCAGGCACTTTGCCCACAAAGCTAGTGTTATCAGAGAATCACTAGGGATCCCTTTGGATTCCTAGTCTTGTTAATAAGTGAACTTAGAAACAAACTCAGGAGAAAGCTTGCAGATAATTTGGGTAGAGTTTGAGAGAAAGCAATAGGTCAGGCAAGCTGTAAACCGCAGTAACTGGCATGTGAAAGGGAATGGAGAAGGGGAAGAAAATAATGGGTTGGTGAGAAGACTCCGTGGGTAAAGGCACTCACCGCCAAGCCTGGTAAGACCTGACTTCAATTACCAGGGCCCACATGGTAGAAGGAGAAAAACTCACTCCTGAAAGTTGTCCTCTGACATCTGACATCTGCATATGTCTTGGCATCCCCATGTCACTCCCACCAATAAATAAAGATTAATTTGTTTAAAGAAAGGAAGTCATGACTTTTGAGTTAAGATCCAAGTCTTGCATGTTCAGCAATGGAGGTCAGCAAGGAACCATCCGGTGGATGGAGGGGGAAGAGGGCTTCAGAGAAAGAGTGAGAAAGCCCAGAGTGTCAGAGAGAGCATGCTTAGACTTTTGACCACTATCCAAAAGAAGATAGAGGAAAAGAAAAGGGAATAGTTAATTCTGTATAACTCAGAAAAGGAGGGAGGCTGCATGGCAGAGACTTCTGGGAAGAACAAGTACATTATCTCATTAAGGGGATAATTATTCCTCCCATCTCTTTGGGGGGGAGTAGATTCCTGTCCTGGTGATTGACAGGCCAGTCAGCTGGATTAACCTCCCCATCTCTTTTGTTTCTTTTTAGATTTATTTTACCTGTGTGAGTATGAGTCCCTGTATGTATGTGTACCACATGTGTTGCCAGGTGCCTGCAGAAGACAGAAGAGGGTGTTGGATCCCCTTGAACTGATGTTACAGATGATTGTGAGCTGTGGATGCTGAAAATCGAACTTGGGTCCTCCGCAAGAACCACAAAGTGGCAAGGCAGTGGTGTGGCACGCCTTTAATTCGAGCACTCAGGAGGCAGTAGCAAGGAGATCTCTGTGAGTTTGAGGCTTGTTCTATAGAATGAGTTCCAGGATAGCCAGGACTACACAGAGAAACCCTGTCTTAAAAAACAACAACAGCAAACAACAAAAGAGTTGGTTCTCTCTTTCCACCATGTGAGTCCCGAGGGTTGACCTCAAGTTGCCAGGCTTATGGGCAAGCACCTTTACCCACTAAACCTTTCCACCACCCCTGGATTAACTCTGAGGGGAGGAGACATGGTACATAATGTAATGTTTTTATCTTTGGAGCAGATCAGAATGTCATTTCTCCACCCAAGCTGACCATGAGGGCCTCCAAGGCTACTAACCCTCAGCCAGCTACCTTATACTAGCAGAATACATCTTTTTAAATCTTTTTTTTTTGAAATAACAAGAAAAAAGTTTAATGACTATAGTTTTATAAATGAAGTTACAGATACAGCTTTGTGGTAGAGAACTTATCTGGTATGTGTGAGACCCTGGGTTTGACCCCTAGCAAAACACACACACACACACACACACACACACTCACATCAATACATTATAGTATCTCAGAGGAAACATATTCTTTCACCCCTCATGAATCTTTTCTTTTACAATTTTCTTTTTTTTCCTTCTGTTTTGGAAACAGACTCGGGTAACCAAGCCTGGCCTTGAACTTCTGACTCTCCTACCTCTACCTCCCAAGTATACTACCACACCCAAACTACAATTTTCTTTCTTGTAAATAAGCTTCAGGATATTTTATCAACTTCTAAAGGCATTTAAAGTGAGAGAAAAAGCACACTAGAAACTAATCCAAGAGCTATTATGAACAAACTATCCAGAGTTTTGCCAGAAGAATAAGTAAATCATTTTTAATGGGCCAAGAAAGTGAATGGGCAATTCACACACCTATTCGAGGTGAAGTCGAAGCTGCGTGGGACATGCATGCCTGTAATCCCAGCACTTGGGAGGTAGAGGTAGAAGGCTGTGCAGAGAGGCCAGCCTCACCCAATAGTGAGTTGAAGGCCAGCCTGAGCAAAACCAGAGTGAATTAGAATTCCAAAGTGAATTAGAATTGTTTTATCACTTCCACAATTTAAGTACTATTGGGAATCTGCAAGCCCTCAAAAATCATGTAAAAATTAAAATATAGAGTGCAGTAGAGGTCCTGATCACTATAACTTAGAGATGATTTTATAAATATTGTATAAAATTTAAAAGTATAAGTGGAGGGATAGGGAAGTTCAGAACTCAGCAAACAGGCCAGATCTAGACTATCATGGGTTTCTGTATGGTCCATACATTAAAAAAAAAAAAAAAAAAAAGACAAACTAGACCTGGTAGCACTTAATCTCAGCTACTCAGGAGACTAAGGCTAGAGGATTCCAAGTTCTCGTTCAGCCTGGGCAATGTAGCAAGGCTGTCTCAAAAATATAAAGCTTTAAGAAAGCTTTGGGGGGCAGGCAGTGGTGGTGCACGCCTTTAGTCCAGCACTCAGGAGGCAGGAGCAGGTGGGTCTCTGTGAGTTCCAGGACAACCTGGGCTGTTACACAGAGAAATCCTGTCTTAAAAGAAAAAAAAAAGTCTTATTGTGGAAATGCCTTTTATTTGTTTTGTTTTGCTTTTGAGATAAGATTTCTATGTGTAAGCCTGGCTATCTTAGAACTTACTCTGTAGACCAGGCTGGCCTAGGCAGGCCTCACAGACATCTGCTTGCCTCTTCCTCCCCAGTGCTGGGTTTAAAGGCGTGTGCCACCACGGCCTAGCATGGAAATGTTTATTTTTATTATTTATTTATTTTAATAGTTTTATTTAAATTCATTTTATGTGCATTGGTGTGAAGCTGTCAGGTGCCCTGGTACTGGAGTTACAGACAGTTGCTGGGAATTGAACCCAGGTCCTCTGGAGGAACAGTCAATGTTCTTAACAGCTGAGCCATCTCTCCAGACCCTATTTTTATTTTTTTAATGATTTATTTTTATTTTATGTACATTTGGTGTTTTGCCTGCACGTGTGTCTGTGTGAGGGTGTCAGATCCTTTGGACAGATGTGAGCTGTCATGTGGGTGCTGGGAATTGAACCCAGGTCCTCTGGTAGAGCAGTTAGTGCTCTCAACCACTGAGCTATCTCTCCGGCCCTGGAAATGTTTTTAAACTATTGCATTCAATGTAACTATAATGGCTGTGGGATGTGAGTAAAGGCACTTGCTGCTAACTAAGCCTGACAAGCTGAGTTCGAACCCAGGATTGATAGGATCGAAGGACAGAACTGAACCTCTGGAAGTTGTTCTCTAACTTTCATACATATGCCAGGGACACATGCCTGCATTCACACACACACACACACACACACACACACACACACACACACACACACCCCAATGTCATTAATATAAACACAAAGTATGTACAGTATAATGAATAATAAAAGTGTATAAACCAAAGTTAATTTTCCACCTCATAAGTTGGGTGAGGAGATCAAATGTGTCCTGCTGTCTCCTGGGCTGGAATTCACCCACAGAAAGCTAGAGTCATGTTTTGTTCTCAGGTTCACCAGGAAAACACTCAAGTTCCATCAAAGGTCACCTCTGAAGTCCTGACCATGCATTGGTGTAAACACTCTCTGAAGTCACAGGCTAGGGAAGGAAATGAGCTGTTTGCAAGTCTTGTGGTGGATTTCCCCAGCAGCAGAGGTATTCAGGGCTGAGTCACTCCTCCCCTCTGGGCTTTCCCTGACACTCCAGTAAGGTAAGGAGAATAACTCCCTCAGGGGCAGCAGCTCTTCCTTCACCCTAATGCCCTACATGGGCATCCACGGGCCGGGATCCACTCACTCACACACTCCAGCTGTTCCAGGACACCACTGGCCTCGGACAAGTTTCTGGTTTCTCCTTTGCTGGGCCCCAGAGTGAGCCCAGCTGCCACCTTCACACTGCAGACCGTATTCCACTGAACAAGGAAGGAAAAGAAGTATGCTAGCCAAATCCTCGCCTTTCTTCCCTGGGCTTCCGCGGTGCCCTGCAGATTGGGCTGTGTCTTAGTCGGGTTTACTATTGCTGTGAAGAAACACCATGACCAAAAAAAAAAAAAAAAAAAACCCGAGGAAAGGGTTTGTTTCAGTTTACAGTGCCACAACACAGTCCATCACTGAAGGAAGCCAGGGCAGGAACCTGAGGCAGAAACTGAAACAGAGACCTTGGAGGGGTGCTGCACTGACTTGCTCCTCCTGGCTTGCTTAACCTGCTTTCTTATAGAACCCAGGACCACCAGTCCTGGTGACATCACCCACAGTGAGCTGACCCCTCCTACAATAACCATCAATCAAGAAAAAAAAATGTGCTGGGCGGTGGTGGCGCATACCTTTAATCCCAGCACTCAGGAGGCCAAGGCAGGCGGATCTCTGTGAGTTCAAAGCCAGCTCTACGGAGCATGTTCCAGTACAGCTAGCTAGGGCTGTTATACAGAGAAACCTTGTTTAAAAAAAGAAAAGAAAAGAAAAGAAAAAAGCGCACTACAAGCTTGCCCACAGACCAACCTGATGGGGGCATCTTCTCCTTTGAGGTCCCCTTTCCAAATGACTTTAACTTGTGTCAAGCTGACAGAAAACTAGCCAGCACAGACTGCGACATCACTCATTAAGCAGGGGACAGAGGCTGCAGTGTGGGACTTGACTGTATGCTGACCCATGTTGCTTTCATTCACATCACATTGACTGGGACTCCATCCAGATACTTGAGTCCAGGTCGTGCTGGATTTTTTGCTATGTGAACCAATAAACTCCTCTCTGGCCTCCTGGCATTGGGTTCTCGCCTCACAGTAGAAAACAGCTGAGGACAGAGCACTGAGGTCCGGAGGCAACACCAGTCAGATGATTCATGTTTATCACAGGGCTTCTGGGAAGGCTAAGCATAAGATGCTGACTCTGTCTCTCTCAAACTGGGGCTACCAGCAACAAGGGTGCCTATAACAATGTTCCAAAGAGCATTCTAGGACCTCGGACTTGGATGCCCTCCCAGGATCTAAACTGGGAAGTATAATGCACTCACGCACCTCAACGTCGCCTCAAGGTTTGCCTCACCATGCCCAGCTTCGTCAGCCTGGAACAGAAAGATCATGCTCACACGTGGGACAGTGTGGGGCACTCTGAGGACACTGCTAAGACAAGTAAGCCAGTCACAAAGAGACACACAGCATGATTCTCCCTATAGTAGGGTCCCCACCACAGGGAAGGCAGGGGGATTGCTGCAAGTTCAAGGATGTCCAGGGCTACACAGGGGAGATGGTGCAAAAATACAAAACAGACAACAACAACATCATGGTTGGCAGAGAGACAGGAGGGAGCATGGTGGCTCCAGGGTGGAAGGAATGGGACTGGGACCTATTGTTCAACTCATCCTGAGTTGCAGCTTTGTAAGCTGAAAAGATTCTGGAGATAGATGAAATGACAGTTAATGAGAGTGTGCAATTCCAACGCCAGGGGACCCCTAGATGGTCAAAGATATCGAATTAAAAAAAGAATTGGCTTTTGAGATGGAATCTTTCTGTGTAGTTCAAACTGGCCAGGAACTGGTGATCTTCTGCTTCTGCCTCCTGAATGCCAGAAAGACCGCTTTAAAAAAATGTAGCCCAGGCTAGCATTTAGTTCACCACGTAGTTAAGGATGACCTTGAGCTCTTGATCCTCTTGTCTTGTCAGTGCTGGGATTATGAACGTGGACCATCGGTCCTACCCTCCCACCCTCACCCACATCGCATGCAGTGCTAAAGACCGAACTCAGAGCTTGACGGATGCTCAGCAAACGCTCCCCACTGTGCTGCTTTCTCCCTCTGTAACCACTCCTTTTCAAAGCTTACTGGATTGTAGTAGAGCACACCTAACAAAAAGTTTTCATTTTAAACAGGTTTGGTGATACACATTTGTAATCCCAGAACTCCAGAGGCCAAGCAGCAGGAGTGAGAGCTCTAGGCTAGCCTGGGCTACAGTTCAAAACTGTCTCAAACAACAGAGCGGCCTTTGGAAACTACTTACTCTCAGATCCTAACTCTGATGCACAGGCTGTGTGGCCTTAGTTGAGTTGCTTTCCTTCTCTGTGTCTTGTTTCTTCTATGCAATGAGGACACTGGTAGCATCTACCTCAACAGTGCTCTAAGCAGCAGCTAGGACAGAGCATGTCCTTAGTGCCACAAACTACTATTATTTCCACATTAGTGACTCTGGGGTGAGGCTGGCAAGAGAGGAGAAAACAATAGCCTGCTCTTCCCTGAGGTCCCACTGTTTACCAACTCAATGGCCCCCGATGACCCAGGGAAGGATTAGAGAAAAACACAAGAGAACCAGTCAGCCAGACTTCGTGTGTTGCTGTGTGGCTTAAGACTAGTAAGTGTACTTCTCTGTGCTAGTATTGCCCATCCACAGAACAGGTAAACTCCTATCTTACAGGCAAAATCAGGACTAAAAGAATCAGTAGAAGTGACCACAGTTCCGCTGTTTGCATATCTATCCTTATCTTCTTTCATTAAAACTAGCACTGGGGACCAGAGCTGAGCTGGCTCCTTTCCCAGGCTGTCGCTAGTCTGTAAAGGACCAGAAAACGCTGTCTCCAAGGACTACTGCTTTGATCCATGTGACCAGGATCCAGGATGAAAGCCCTTAACAGAAGGCCGCCACCCTGGCTTCTCATGTTGTTGGAGAGCCTTTGCCCTCCTCTCCGAGCCTCAGCTAGGGGGTCAGGCAGATGCTCAGAGTGATAAACAAAGAGGGAGAGAAAATAAAATCCCAAACATGTTTACTCTGAGATGAGAGAGCATTGCTTCAGGCTGACCACAAGGGCTTGTGTGTATAGAAGCCACATGTCTGGGGACATTCTGGAATGTCACAAATTGCAGGGACAAGCAAAGGCTTCTGGGCCCAGGGCAGGCAGGACCAGGACTCTCCCCTGGAGGACCCTTCCTGGTGCCTTCTCTGGTGGGTTCTCTCTGGTGGCACCTCCTCTGGGTCTTCCCAGGTAGTTTCCCAGTCAGGAATCCTTGACACTCACACACCCAACATCAGCTACTATGAGCCAGCAACCATGCATCCCCAGCAACCATGTGAAAAGGGGTTTAGTGATGCTCATTCGGCTAATCCCAGTACTGGGAAGGGGCCGGAGGATCCAGGGCCTAACTGGTCAGGCAGTTCAATCCAAGAGCTAGTGGTTTAGTGAAAGACCTTGTCTCAATAATAAGATAGTAACCAAGGAAGCCACACAGTAGGTCCCTGGCCTCTGCATGAGCATACACAAGCACCCAAACACACACACACACACACACACACACACACACACACACACACCCCCCATCACACACGCACATACACTGTACTTTTTTGTTTGTTCTTTTTTTTTTTTTTTTTTTTTGAGACAGGCTTTCTCTGTGGCTTTGGAACCTGTCCTGGAACTAGCTCTGTAGACCAGGCTGGTCTCGAACTCACAGAGATCCGCCTGTCTCTGCCTCCCAAGTGCTGGGATTAAAGGCGTGCGCCACCACTGTCCCGCCTGGCTAGGGTTTTTTTGTTGTTACTTTATTTTGGTTTTATTTTTTTGTCAACTTGAGTCATCTGAAAGACTGGAACCTCAGTTGAGAAAATACCTCCATCACAATGGCTTGTGAGCAAGCTTGTGAAGCATTATATTGATTAATGGTTGTTGCGATGAGGGCCCAGCTCACCGTGGGCGGTACTACCCCTGGGCTTGTGGTCCTGGGTGCTTTAAGAAAACAGGCTGAGCAAGCCATGAAGAGCAAGCCAGTAGCAGCACTCCTCCATGGCCTCTGCTTCACTTCCTGCCTTGAGTTCCTGCCTGACTTCTCCCCATGATGAAATATAACCTGGGAGCTGTAAGCTGAAACGAACCATTTTCTCCTCAAGTTGCTTTTGGTCATGATGTTGTATCACAGAGCAGATGTTATATCAGGAGCAGAAGCTGATAGGGGAACAAAAGTCCACGTTCAGTCTCCGGTGCCCTCCCCAACAAGACTTGAACAGACCCAAAGGCCATGGAGCTGGGAGCGAGGGGACAGTCACTGTATCAGTAACGAGGACAGATGAAGCTACTGTGACAAGAATGGGAAGTATCTGCTTTGCTAGGACTGAGATGCATGCCTTTCCAATGGTACAGCCTGGGGTAGCACACCAGGGCTAGCACTGAGACACTGGGTGCTGGGCCCCAAGCATCCTCATGTTCTGTTGCCTGATCACACCTAGAGGGCTGCTTTGTGCTTGCACTCTCAAGACACAAAGGACAATCTGTTTGTCACCCAGAGAGAGAAGAATGCAGGTGACCAACTGTCTTCCTGTCAAAGGTGCAACATGGCTGTCCACAGTGATCTTTCATTCTTAGTACTCACACCCCAGTGCAGTCCCCTCCTGTGTTGAAGACGGAAAATGTGCCAGGCGGTGGTGGCACACCTTTATCCCAGTCCTCAGGAGGCAGAGGCAGGTGGATCTCTTTGAGTTTGAGGCCAGCCTGGCCTACAGAGCGAGTTCCAGGACAGGTTCCAAAGCCACAGAGAAGCCCTGTCTTGAAAAAACCAAGGAAAAAAAAAAGAAAGAAAAATAAAAGGGATAATATAGGTAACTGTCTTTTTATTGCCGTGATAAAACAGCCAGACAAAGCCATTTATGGCCTGGTAGTGGTGGCGCACACCTTTGATCCCAACACTTGGGAGGCAGAAGCAGGTGGATCTTTGTGAGCTCAAGGTCAGTCTGGTCTATAGTGTGAGTTCCAGGACAACCAGAGCTCTACAGAGAAACCCTGTCTCAGTGAAAAAAGAGAAAAAGAAAAAGAAAAGGAAAGGAAAATAATTAGCAATTTATAGGAGAAAAGAAATTCATTTCAGCTCACAGTTCAAAGTTCACATCATTTTGGGGCAGTGTGGGGGTGGGGAGATGTGAGTGGCTGAAGGCACTGGTCACACACATGTGATTAAATGTACCCAGCTGTACACATGCACACACAGACAATGCACGCTTGACCGGCCAGATCCGAGTAAGGGATGTGGCTTGTAGTGAGTCCATTTTCTGGATCTGGCGTCTTTCTGTGCTCTGCAAGCTGTTGTTACACTTGGGGAGGCTGAGTTGAGAGCGCACTGTTCATCAAGCTGTGCTTTGTACGTCGCCGTTTTCTGTCTCTATAATTAAATCAAAACAAAGAATTGTTCGTTCTCTTTTTTAAATTACATTTCTTGCGTGTGCATGTGACATGATGAACATATAAGGGGGGGCACACACGTGCGCATGCCTGCTTGAACATATAAGGGGGGCACACACGTGCGCATGCCTGCTTGAACGTGTGTTGGTGCCTTAGCAGGAGTGCACTGGTAAAAGTGCGCATGTGAGTGTGTGCATGTCGAGATCCTGAGTACTGATGCTGGGTGTCCTCTTCCTTCACGCTCCACTTTATTAGTTGAGGCAGGGTTTCTCGCTGAACCAGGACCTCACTGATTCTGGCTGGTCTAGGTAGCCGGCTTGCCCCAGGGATTCCTGGATGCTGGGATCATAGGCAGCCATGAGGCTTGCCCAGCTTTGCGTGGGATCTGGGCATTTGAACTTTAGTCCTTGTGCTTGTATGGCAAGCGCTTGTATCCATGGAGCCATCTCCCTGACCTGGTCACAAGTTTTCTGCTGCTTCTGTTTAATAGTGGAACTCTGTTAACGTCACACTGAAGAAGGTGGACTCCCCATGCTGGGCCCATGACCCTCTGTTTAGCTTCCCCCTGCTCAGAGAGGCTGTGTCCTGTGACTAGTGTCCTCCAGAAGCGGCTCTTGACCTTCTCACGGGAGTTTGGCACTTCAGAGCCCAGATCTCAGGAGCTGTGTGTCTTGTGTCCTCTGCTCCCCAGTGAGTGGAGCTGAGGACACCTACCTTGAAAACTGCTGGAGCATAACACCTCCTGCCACTCCCTTCCCTGTGGTACCCCAAGTGACATCCGATGACACCCATCTCCAGGTCCACTTCCCTCAAAACCAAGTCAGAACTCCAGGGTTAGAGAAATAAAAAGCAGGCCATGGCCCCAGGAACAGGGCGTTGGTGGCCTGTACCCCTGCACCATGCAGGGGAGTCTCCAGAGATTTGGTCCTGCCTGTGTTAAGCAAGAAGAAAGCAGAGCTGGAGGGAGTCTCCTGAATCCAGACACAAGGCCCAGAACCCTCAGGCGACAGTTCTCTGTCTCTGTCCTCCACAGCGCAAGCTCACAGTGACCTTTCACCCCAGACCCTGTTTCTCCTTTGAGTAACAAAGTTACCCAATAAGGATTGTGGTCAGTTTCTTATCATGCTTGTGGAGGAGGAGGTGAGTGAACACTCACCAGGCCCTTCCAGCTCCCAGGGCCCCAATCGACTTCTCTAAGAAGAACATCCCAGTTTCTCTGGCGACCACTCCAAGTAACTCCCAAACTTGAGCCAGTGAGTCATGAAAGTGATGGAGCCCAGTACCCTGAGACCATGTCCTCTGCAGCAGAACACAGGCTGGAAAATACAGCCTCACGCCACCTGCTGCTGCCTGAGATCTTTGCCAAGATCTCTGTTCAGTGACCCTGGGATTCTTTGTTTGTTTGTGTTTCGAGATGTAGCCCTGGCTGTCCTGGAACTCGATTTTTAGATCAGGCTGGCCTCAACCTCAGAGATCTGCCTGCCTCTGCCTCCTGAGTATAAGCTGGGATTAAAAGCATGGGACACCACCTCCCACTGAAGCTGGGATTTTTGACTTTGCCGAAGGAAACAAAAATTCAGGACAAGTTGGTATGAGGGTGGAGCTGGAGTTTATTAAGAAGGGATCTTTTTAAAAAGATGTCCTTGCTTTTATTTGTTTGTCTACACATATGGTCAGCAGAGGGGATCAGATCCCTGGAACTGGAAGTACACATGACTATGATCCACCAGGTGGATGCTGGGAACTGAATTCAGATCCTCTCAAGAGCTAGAGACTGTTGAACCATTTCACCAGCCCCTAAGAAGAGATCTTAACAGATTTAAGCCCACAGGGGTTAATGGAAAAGGAGATGAGGCATAAACCACACCCAGGTTCTGGTGTGTTCTGAGTCCTGCTTAAGGAGCTTCCCAGCAGCCATGTAAAGGTTTCTGTGGCTTCTAAAGCCACATCTCAGAACTTCCTAAGGGGCCTTTTTTCACTTTCTTTTTAGAAAATGAAATGATAGGATGGTTCCTCGGGTGCCTTGGACAAGATTGCAACCTGATAAGGAGAAACCCTTGGTTACAAAGGTTATACAAGGGGGTTAAGGCACGCCTATTTTTTACTATAAATGGAGTTTACAGTCTGGCTTCTGAGATTCCCAGGGAATTACATACTTACAGGTGGGAAAGGAGAAAGGCCATACTTGGTCATACTTGCTCATAAAACATTATTGGCCACAGACCTGTAGATTCTTGGGCACAGCACTGACATTTTAACACTCTTATTTGAAATATCTTTTTTTTTTTTTTTTGGTTTTTCAAGATAGGGTTTCTCTGTGGCTTTGGAGCCTGTCCTGGAACTAGCTCTTGTAGACCAGGCTGGTCTCAAACTCACAAAGATCCGCCTGCCTCTGCCTCCTGAGTGCTGGGATTAAAGGCGTGCGCCACCACCGCCTGGCTGAAATATCTTGATATAAAAGGAACACCTTCTCTCCTTAGACAAACTTCACATCGAGTTTTGTTAATTGTGGTGGGATTCTTAACTGCCGGCAGCGACAGATTTCAACCAGACCCTGGCATCATGCATTCCCTTCGCTGCCGTTCTCTCCTGCCTCCCCTAGGCCCTGATGTGCACCAGGCAGCAGGTCCTGGAGAGCACTAGGGAGCGAGTCCTGCTGCTAACACCTGATGGGCCTCACCCAGCACCACGGACCTTGTGGATATCTCTGTGTTCCTCTAGCATGCCCTTCACCAGGGTCAAGGGCACAGGAGACACTGGGGCTTCACCGGCTATAAACACCAGTGCTGAAGTATGAGGCCAGAGCCCTGCCCTTCCTCCAGCTGATGCATAGTAAGAGCCCAGTCTTGCTTGTTGAATGAATGCATGAATGAATGATGACAAGTGAGTGAAGGAACGAGAGTGTGGACATGTCATCTGTCCCCACTGTTCAGTACAAGGAAGTATCGCTGGGGGGCCCATAACATGCCAGTCAGTTGTGTCCAGAGAAGACAAGTGACAAGATAGGACTCGTGCCCTGAAGAGCTGATGGTGAGAGAGAAAGCATCAGCAGCCCCGACACAGACCTCCTTTCAAGCCATGCGTCTATTCCCGTGAGTCCTCTGCATCTTTTAGGTGTGGCTCAGCGCAAGGCTACTGCACCTCTGATGACCACACCCTCGGGTGACATCCTCCCCAAAGTAAGTAGGGCTGTGCTGTCTTACGTTTCTAACTGACAGAGGATGTCCAAGGTGACAACATGTGTGGGTTGATGTCACATGAAGTGGGACAGTCGTCTTGAAAGGAGCCCTTGTTGACCTGAGGGAAACAGGTACCCAAAGAGTAAGAGATCATGGGACAAGGGAGGGAGGCCCTGGACTGTCAGTTGGATTCTGTCACTAGCCTTGTGAGCTAGGAGGCAGTCTCCTCCCTAGGTGGTTATGGCCAGCGTCGTGCACAATACCTTGTGAGGTTCCACAATGCAGGAGGGTTCCTGCCTGAGCTATTTGTGCTCACAAAATGCCCCCAACCCTCAGAAACTGTGAGATAGCAAATGTCTGTTGTTTAAGTCACTAAGCCTGTGGCACTTATTCTACAGCAGATGGCCATGGATCCATCACCCCACCCTCCTTAAAGCTACGGATCCATCATCCCATCCTCCTTATACACCCTCTTCCCAATTTAACTACCTGGATGCATCTTCTTTGGTGGAGTAGGCATGCTGCCCTTGGCTTTCCCAGCATTCCTTTCTTTTTCTCTTCTTACATACCCCATTTCCCATCCAAGTACTAACCAGGCCTGACCCTGCATAGCTTCCAAGATTAGATGAGGTCAGATGCATTCAGGGTGATATGGCCATAGACAATATCCCATTTCCAAGTGGGAAACCACTCCTCTTGCTACACTTCGGTACATTTCATTCCTGTGAAGCTGCCTTTGCTCTGGAAAATTCAGGACTTGACCAATGACCCTGGAGTCAGTCAGTCAGCGCTCTTCATTCATTTGATCCAGAGGCTCAAGACTGAGCAGTTGGCCCAAGCTGTGCTTTCAGAGTTAACTCTGGCCTTTCTCCCATAGCTGCTAAACAGACAGAATATAGTACAATATCTCCAGGTCATTTGTGCCACTGTGTGTGTGTATGGGGGGGATGCACCTTAGCCTGGACCCCACAGAAGGGAAAGTGAGCGCAGACAGACAAAGGTCTTATGATATTGCTCACTGGAGCACCTGGGTGCCATCACGCTTGAAAGCAGAGCTCTACCCCAGGATGCGGCCCCGATTCAAGCCAATACATTCCATTATTTCTTCGAGCTTATTGAGTCTAGTTGCTGTCAGCAGGCAAAAAAGAAAGTCCACTTTGGTGCACATGTCTCTATAAATATAAAATCCCGTAATACCTCTTGCATTAGTTAGGTTTCTGTTGTTGTGGTAAAGACCATAACAAAAGTTTACAACTCTCAGGTCACACTCCTTCACTGAGTGAAGTTGCAGAGCAAGAACTCAAGGCCCATATGGAGGCAGGAACTAAAGCAGAGGCCCTGGATAGTGCTGCTTACTGCCTTGCCTTATATGGATGGCTCAGCTTTCTCTTAGAATCCAAGACTACTTGCCCAGAGGTGGCACCGCCCACAGTGGGCCGGGCCCTCCTGTACCAATCACTGTTGAAGAAAATTCCCCAAAGGCCTTGCCTCCAGGTAAGCTGCTGGAGACAGCCCTTCAGTTAACATTTCCTCTTCCCAGATGACCCTTGCTCTATCTAACCAGCGTGCTCTATCTCAGGGCCACTTTCCTTGGCCCACAGTGGTTCTTCCCTTTGTCCCTTCCACTCAGCATCTGCTCCTCCTACCCATCCCGGTCTTTAGCATCTCAAACCTGAGTTGTCAACTCAGGCAAGGTTTGAAGCACTCTTCAAAAGGATCTTTTAGGCAGGCATGATGACACATGCTTACAGTTCCAGTGCCTGGGAGGTGAAGGCAGGATGCTCAGCTGCTCAAGATCCCCCAGGGCGACATAAGACCCTGTCTCTAAACAAAACAAAACAAAAAAGGGTCTGGAGAGGTGGCTCAGTGGTTAAGAGCACTGACTGCTCTCCCAGAGGACCCAGGTCAATTTCCAGCACCCACTTGATGGCTCACAATTGTAAATCTAGTTCCAAGGGATTCAAAGCCTTCTTCTGAACTCTCCAGGTACCAGGTACTCACATGGTACACAGCACACACACATGCATACATACGTACATATATATGCATCTACATACATGGAGGCAAAATACTCATACACATGAAATATTCATACACATAAAATAAAACAAATAAATCTTGAGGCTGGAGAGATGCTTGTTGCTCTTGTGGAGGACTCAAGGTCAATTCCCAGCACCCACGACTATTTATAAATTCAGTTTGTGGGTATCCAACGCCCTCTTCTGACCTCCACAAGCACCAAACATTCTTGTGGTATGCATACTACATGCAGGCAAAGCCGTCATAAAATAGGATAAATAAATCTAATTTAATTGTTTTTTGAGAAATTTTAAACACATGCACACACTCACACGCCAGCAACATAACTCAACAGCTAAAGGTGCCCACCATTCACCATGCAGGCCTGACAGTTTGAGTTAGTTCCGAATCTTAATGATGGAATGAAAGAACTGACTCCTGCACATTAAAAAAAAAAAAAAAAAAAAAAAACCAAAACCAAAGGTACAGAGAAACTCTGTCTTGAAACACCAAAATAAATAATAAAATAAAAGAACTTCCACCCGAACAGTATATACCCAACCAAACCAGTCTGAACCCAAAGTACCTTTTGAATCAAACTGTGTAAAGAGATGGATCAAAGCAAGGGAGTTCACTGGGAGCACACAACATCAGTGTGTGCGAGGGACCTTATCAAACACTGTGCCATTAACCTGCAATCCCCACCCTGTTCTAGCAACGGCCAGGGGACTCAGGTACAAAGGGAACCCTTATGGCTTAGTTGGGAGTCAGGAAGAGAGAGGGAGAGAGACAGAAAAAGATACATACAGAGAGAGAATGTACTAGAACAAGGATTTCAAACTCTAGGGACCACTTTCTTCTCCTGGGTGACTTGTTTTGTTTTGTAGTACTGAAGGTGGAACTCGGGGGGCCTTATGCACGCGAGGCAAGCAGCCTAGCACTGAGCCACACCCAGCTCTGTGCTTTATTAAACAGACTGCTCTCCTCCCCTACTCCCACCCTGGGTTCTGTTTGGTTGATTTTATTATTTATCTTAAGAGCAAACTCTCTACATAGCTGAGGATCACCTTGAAGTTTTGAATCTCCTGCCTCCGTGTCTTGCGTCCTGGGATTGCAGGTGTGTCCCACCACAGGTTTGCGGGGTGCTGCTGATGGAATCCAAGGCTCTGTCTCTGATTCCGACAGTAGATACCCTGGTGTGAGTATACACCAGAAGTTCCTGTGCTGCTGGCCTAGCACGGGTGAGGTTCTGGTTCAATCCCTAGCATCGAAGGGGAGACCAAAAAAGTTCTTGTGTTTAAACTTTCGTTTTTCAGGTGGCGGTGTTGAGGGACGGAACCTAGTTGGAGGTGTTAGGGCCAAGGTGTGGCACCAGATTGATGGCTGTCAAAGACAGTCGTTCTCGTTCTCTAGTTAAGTCCCCACCCTGGCTGGTCTCACTCCTACCTGCTGGCCTAGCTTCTTTGGACAGTGAGTTGAAGCAATGCCACAGGACCCTCCCCAGAAGGCAAGCGGACACAAGTGCCACACCCCTGGACATCCCAGGCTGCAGAGTCATAATCCCAAACAAACCACTCTCCTCTGTCATTAATCCCAGGAAATTTGTCACAGCAATAGGAAGCAGCAGAGGGTGACAGAAGTGTCCACGTCTCTAATGCACCCTCTGTATCGCCAACAGCGTCTAATTGCTGGTCTCTGGATCACACCTTTCAGAACCAATGGAGAAATGGTAGCAAGGGAATTACAGAAGCAGCAAGGGGCAACCCCAAGGCACACTCCAGCTAGCCCAGGGGAAGATTCACCCAGATGCTGCTGGGCGTGTGGACACGAGAGCCCTAACGCTAGATACACACCGACCTACCACTGCGGCTCCTGAAGGCTTAAGCCCCTACATGGATACCTAATTCTGTTGAATAGCCTCCTGAATAGCGTAGCTTGCTCTGTCCCAGAAAAGGCAATGGGAATTGATATGAGAGGTCCCTGGCCAGCATATGAAGGGCATCCAAACATGTCAGGCAGCCACAGGGCAGGGAGAACATCGATTTAGCATGCCCATTTGCCATGTGACAGGAAAAATGGCTTGTGGTGAGGAAAACTGTTATTCACAGCCCTGCACTCCCAGCTAAAATGGAAGTTCCCAGGAGGGGGTTGAAGACCTAGAGGATAGAGATATTGCCGGCTGGCAACCTTCCTCCAAGCATTCCTTCTGCTGGCCTGACCCAGCCCGGATGCCTCTGCCCTCCATTTTTCTGTTACCTTCTCTCCTCTTAGGATCTCCTTGTTCTCCTTCGAGCTCTCTGTCTTTCCCTCCTTCTCCCTTACTTACCCTTCCTCCTCTCCCCACACCCTCTTCCTCCTCTCCTCTGCCCCTCTCTTTGGCCTCCTTCTCCAAGGTCCCCAGGCCCATGGGAACTGCAGCTCCCCGAAATGGTCTTCCGGCCTCAGGGTGCCTTACAACCAACCACCCATCCTCGGAACCAGACAGAGCAGGAAAAGTGTGCTTTACCAGGAAGGGGTGAGGGGAGGGCCGTGGCAGGGGAGGAGAACCCCATTTCACAGAGCACTGGGCTCTGAGAACACTAAGACAGAAGGACAAATGGGTGCTAAGGACTGGGGTGGAGGCAGCAAGAATGGGAGCCTGGTGGAGAAGCTGAGGTCTCCATTCACAGACCAGTGAACCTGAGAACTGGCCCCTGGCACAGGACTCGTGGATATTTTTGTCACTTCGAGGAGGCACTGTGAAGGAAAACATTTTAGGAAGAACCTGTACACAGAGGTCTAGGCTGACATGACGTGACCCCTGACCAGGTGTATGATCTTGGACCTGAGCAGGACTCTGCCAGGCTGTTTCTTCATGTGTAAAACAGAAGCAAAGGGCTGGGGTAGAATTTAGTATGGGAGTCTTTGCTTAGCCCTGGGTTTGAGCTCTGGCAACAAAACTATCTATCTATCTATCTATCTATCTATCTATCTATCTATCTATCTACCTACCTACCTACCTACCTATCTTTGATTTTTTGAGGTAGGGTTTCTCTATGTAGTCCTGGAATTCACTATGTAGACCAGGTTGGCCTCAAACTCACAGGGGTCCACCTGCCTCTACCTCCTGAGTGCTGGAATTAAAGGTGTGCACCACCACCATCTACCTATAATTATTATAGTTATCTTTTTGAAAGTGCTGGGGCTTGAACCCAAGACCTTATACATATAAGGCAAGCCTCTGAGTACAGATCCAGATCTACTTTTTTTTTTTGAGACAGAGTTGTGCGGCACTGCTGCCACGGCCTGGCTGAGATGGGGAGGCTTCTTTTCAGGTGGAAGAACAGCAACCTTTACTTTGCCTCAGCTAAAGCCTTTTATACCTTTACTGCTTCTGTGGAAAACCACTGGCCAGAAATAACACAAACATCCTTGTCAATTACAGACCACAAGGAAGTTCCGCTGTCTGTCAGGGGGAGTGAGGGCAGCTAGATCACAACAGGGTTGTGCTGTTTGAATCCAGTATGTAGCCCAGGCTGGCCTTAAACTTGAGAATCCTAGCTGTTGCTGGAGAGAGGAGGGCTCTATTAGAGGAGCTGGGTTTGATTCCTAGCACTCACTACTGCCTGTAACTCCAGTCCTAGGGGATCTGAATGCATCTAGAGCATCTAGGATCTAGACTTTTGATTTTAAAGCATCCTAGGAATGATCTCTTCTGGATTCTGTGAGCTCCAGGTACATACACACTGCACAGACATCCATGCAAGTGAAACACTCCTGCACATAAAATAATGGTGATACTAATCATCATAAGAAAACACTTGAGAGCTGGGCAGTGGTGGCGCACGCCTTTAATCCCAGAACTTGGGAGGCAGACGCAGGTGGATCTCTGTGAGTTTGAGTCCAGCCTGGTCTACAAGAGCTAGTTCCAGGACAGACTCCAAAGCTACAGAGAAATCCTGTCTTGAAAAATTAAAAACAAACAAACAAACAAAACCACTTGAGATCCTCCTGCCTCAGCTTCTCACATGCTGGCATTACAGGCTGTATCACTGTCACTGTGTCTATTTACAATTATTGTTATCTTCTCTTGTTATTTGGATTCTAACCAGAATTCTGAGTCACACAGCAAGCTGAATGTTACTGGATGACACTGGAAAACATCCCATTGGTGTGAGATGGGAGGCAAAAGAACCTGAGCAGGGAGCTCTCCGAAAGACCAGTGTGGGAGGCGCGTAGCTCCCTGGTTGACTGGTGAACCCTAACTAGGTGGCCTCTCCACTCAGAACCTCTCTTTCTTCATCTTTTCAAGTAGAAGATGAACCATGCATGTATTCCTGGCTTCTGGGTGTGTGTAAGGATTAGCTGTGTGATTGCGTTCTGCAGATTGTAAAGAGCCTTGTAACAGACTAAAAGGGTGTGGCTCTCGGTCATTGGGATGAGACAACAGGGGCTGGCTAATTGAGGAGTCAGGTTGACTTGCATCTCGCTGTAGACCTGAGTAACTACTGATCCCGGCCTTATTAAAGGGCCGTCCTGAAACCTTATAGAAGGGCTTTGGAAGTTGGCTGATCTTTTCAGTTAGCCTGACATTAGTAAAACACCTCTCTAAAGTGTAGGAGCTCAGCAAACTAAACATGGGAAATGGGGCGCTTGTTGCTGTGTCCTCTGGAACCCACCTGGCCTGGCCCTGCAGACCTGCCTGGTCTCCAACCTTTCTGTGTCCTCTCCTCACTGCCACATTCTCTCACAGAATGTGGGTCTTCTTCTTTTTTTTTTTTTTTTTGTTTGTTTTTTTGTTTGTTTTGTTTTGTTTTTCAAGACAGGGTTTCTCTGTGGCTTTGGAGCCTGTCCTGGCACTAGCTCTTGTAGACCAGGCTGGTCTCGAACTCACAGAGATCCGCCTGCCTCTGCCTCCCAAGTGCTGGGATTAAAGGCGTGCTCCACCACCGCCTGGCTTAGTCTTCTTGTCTCTCTTACATCTCTTGCTCACTGCTCTAACCCATACTTATACTTTCCAGCCCCCTCCCTAGAGGTAATGAACTTCCTGCTTAAAATTGGGCACTCCGGAGTCCACATGCAGCTTCTGCACCTCTCTGCTGTGTGCCCTTGGATAAGTTACGAATCCTCTTTAGCTTCAGCCCTTTAACTTGGGATGTGTGCGTTCACAAGGCTGCGTGAAGAGTAAATGGGGGTGTGGCCAGCACATGCAGTGTCTCACCCTGTGTGTGAGCTCCGCTCTCCCTCTACTGAAGTCCCAGCATAGATGTGGCCCCTGTATCCCACTCGCTGATGCCGCCCTCACTCAAGCACTCTGTAAGGATGGAATGCTTCCTTAATGCCAGGCTAGGCTGGGTATTTAGGGGAAAACAATAATCCAGGCCTACCCTGTGGACTCCCCGACTCCTCAGCATCTCCCAGCTTCCAATTCCCAGGGCTGAGTGGGGTCAGACCTCTTTTGGCAGGCCCTAGGTTGCCCTGTGAGGTACTGAGGGGCCTGTCTGACCCACAGTAGGGTGGAAGCTGAGAGCCTGGGAGGGGTGTCAAGTTCCCACTTCATGTGGCTCCTCTGGGTCTTGCTGGTGCTGACCAAGAAGCAAAGCCCAGCCCTCTTCACCCGGAATGCTAAGAATTTCTTAACACCACTAAAGAAGGAAGGGGCCCAAAGTCTCCTCTCCCAGGCTCCAGAAGGAGCCAAATTGTTTACTAAAACCACAGAGAGGTCCCAGGGCACAGAGGGGGTCTGGGGAACTGGGCCAGCTTCCTGGGTCTGACAGGGTGGGGGGTGGGAGGAGATCAAGAAAGTTAACCAGGGGGATGGATGGATACCTGGGAGGGACAGGAAGGATGAAGGATGGCAGATCTGTCTGGTGTCATGCCCCCTCCACTCCTCCACCCCTGACCCCCGGCTATGGGCTGGTCTGGGTGCCTTCAGACTGCTGGGACTCTAGCTTTCCCAAGCATCTTCTCTCTCTTCCAGCTTCTCTTGCCTCAGGCTTCACTAGTCACAAGCCTCCTTACAAGGCCTCAGTTGGCAACTGAGGGCCCCCCCTTACATATGCCAGGGGCTGTGCTAATCTCAGTCCCTGCTCTGTGTGTGTGTGTGTGTGTGTGTGTGTGTGTGTGTGTGTGTGTGTGTGTGTGTGTGTGTGCAGGGTTTTGTCTTCTGCAGGGTCCCTAGAGCCCAGCAGAGCCTCAGGGCTCATCAGGTGACTTGCTTTTCCAGCAACTCTGGACCCACTCTCTTCCTCAGAGACTACCCTGAGTCCCAAGCTCCGGTTCTGTCCCTGCCTTTCGGTGTTTCCGGTCCCCCCTCCACTGTGGTTACTCATCCCCCAGCTGCTGCTCCAGTACTGACTCCTGTGTTTGCTCAGCTGCCTGGTGGGGAGTCTGCACTCAGCTGCCTCTGACCCATAGCCAAGGTCAGCAAGGCTAGCCTCCCATCCCTAGAGGGATTCTGGCACACAAGCTCTAACCCAAGGACCCAGGCTTTCTGGACTATTCTCAGACTGCCTTCCCTTTACCCACCATGGACATGTTCTAAGTAGTCTCCCAAATACAGACCCCAGAGGTCAGTGTCCTGGGGCTCATGTATCAATCAAGGGTCAAGCAGGAGCTCAGAACCAGTAGGTCAGTCACACAGAGGCAGAGATGGGTAGGGAATGGGGTGGAGGAACAGAAATAGGGAATGCAAAGAATGGAGCGCATGTGACGCAGGACCGGAGGGGTGTCCAGGCAAGAGGAACTCCCAGGCCTGGGTCCTTCACTTACTCCATCTTTAAACCTTTTACCCTTTAAGGCAACACACCAATAACTTTCAGGGATAGGATTCATGTAATTTGGACCATGATTGTACCCACTACAGTTTCCAGGACTCACAGCCTTCGCCACTCATCTGTCTGGGTATGGTCTGTGCTGAGGGCTGGGGAATGGAGGGAAGGATAGCCACACAGAGGGGCAGACACAGAAGCAAGCCATTGTGATGTAGATAGATCTAGTGTCAAGGAGGGGTAAGAGGGGAGACTGGTTGTGTGGAGGGAGGAGAGCTTGCAGCTCTCACTGGTCTGGGGGGCTGCTGCCTGCTGTGACTGGGGATTCTGAGCCTCTGTCCTCTGTTTCCTCCCTCCCTTCATTGGCAGTGAGAGTGGGGTGATATTTTGTTTGTGAGCTAACTAATAAACCAACAAATAAAGCTTGCCTGAAGATCAGAGTGCAGAGCTAAGCCGCTAGTTAGTCATAAAAGCCAGGCAGTGAGCTGGGCAGTGGTGGCGCATGCCTTTAATCCCAGCACTCGGGAGGCAGAGGCAGGCGGATCTCTGTGAGTTCGAGGCCAGCCTGGTCTACAAGAGCTAGTTCCAGGACAGGCTTCAAAGCTACAGAGAAACCCTGTCTCGAAAAACAAAACAAAAAACAAAACAAACAAAAAACAAAACAAAAAAGCCAGGCGGTGATGGCACACACCTTTAATTCTAGCACTCGGGAGACAGAGACAGTTGGATCTATGTGAGTTCAAGGCCACCCTGGGCTACACTGAGTTTGAATCTGTCTAAAAAAGTAACAG
>PVIU01022135.1:0-30052 GCA_004026605.1 Ondatra zibethicus | reverse complement strand
TGGGTGGGTGGGTAGGTAGGTAGGTAGGTAGGTAGGAAGATAGGTAGGTAGACAGACAGACAGACAGATGGCAGAGAAAGAAAGAGATCTTACACTATAATGCCAAGCTTGAAAGCAAAGGCATTTAGTTTACTAATTCTGATAGCAATATTAATATTCTTATTAAACAAAATCAAACTCCTGGTGATTTATGAACAAGTTTTCAAGTAACTTCAAAGTCCATTAATCTAGAAACACACTAACATCAGGGAAGAAAACAAACATCACCTGAGTACCACAGGTTGTCTACTGAAGATATTTTTCTCTCACGGGACATTTGAATAAGGTCAAGAGACATTCTTCCTTCTCAGGATGGAGGGGAAGGAGGATAATTTCAAAAATCCTATAATGCACAGGATAAGTCAATCATAATAAATGACTACCCAGCCATATAATTCAATACCTCTGAGCCTGAGAAGCCCTCACAGTCTCCTCTTTGCCCATGTAGGCAACTAGTGGTCACTCGTAACACGCCTATGGAAGACGGCCACTAGAGGAATTATTTGTCAAATAGGGCTACCCATGCTGCATCTCTCTTCCACACTGGGATTTGGTGTCTCCACCCTGTACCCATCATTGCACCCTTTTTGTACCACATTCCAAATCATAGCTGACACCAGCCTAAGTGGATATGTAGTTTCACACACACAAAAAAAATATTCTCTGAACTTTGATAAGTACTTTGTCTTTATATCACATTTCTGTAACTGTTAATATCCCCTTAGCTTATTAACAATGAATACAGAGTATAGACTGACTCCAGGATGCCTACACCACAAACCCTCCACAGTTTCTTGGTGCCGCTTCTCTTGAAAGGCCAGCAGAGCCTCTTACGTACAAATAAGTCAGACTCAAATTGTCACAGAGAAACATGGCCATACAGTTGTTAAAGATGAGTAGGAAAATTTTATTCAGACTAATGCAAAGGGAGAGAGGAGCTTCAGTACCAGTTGAGCTAAACTCTCCAAAAACAAATGGCGAGGAGGGAAACTTTCCAAATACTAAAGAAATGTATTGAAAGATACTGCCTGGGAGGTGGAAAGGAGTGAGATAAGTTAGAGCATCTCTGTAACTGGTGTTTATTGGTGCTAGGCTTTGTTCCCACTAGGAAAAGGGGGCCTTGTTTATCGTATTTCAAAAGGAAGGTCTCCTGGTCCTTGAGTTACAGCAAATAAATCTCAAAAGAAGAGAGAAATAATTTGTAGTTAGACACAGTCTAAATAATTCTCTATGGAAAATGATGCCAGGTTCCTCTTATCAGGTGGAATGGGACAAAGCAAATTATTTTGGCAGCATTTGGCTTTCCCAAGTCGGAACTTTAAGGAGGCGGGGTGTTCTGGCTTTGAGCTGCTACAGTGGGTATGGGTGAAATCGATTGTGCTGACAATTAGCAATCCTCCTCCATCAAGCTTGAGATCTAGTTGAGAACAAAGCTCAAAGGAAGCTAGCTAAAGTTTGACCAGGGAGAAGGTATTGATCCAAAGTCTAAGAGTCTCCCCGAGGCTGTTTTGTGTTCTTGGAAGCCTTACTGATGTGATGAGAAAATCAGGTAGATAGCTCTCTGTCCAGAAAATGAGTATATGGACTTCATTCCTGTCATTCCGAAATATTGTGACAGAATCAGTCTTTGAGGACTTAGGGGGCCTAAAAGAATCCAGAACCTAAGAAAACTTTGAAAGATCACAACAGAAGATTGGGGAAGTGTCTATCAGAATGACTCTTACCTACACGATTTCATTAGCTACTTCAGGAAACTTGCACCTGGAATTGTTGGCCAAATTCTTCACCCCATCCCTGAGGTGTGAAAGCCCAGTGGAGTCCAGAATGTGGTTCTGGGTATCCACCTTGCATCCCTTCTCAAAGCCAACACTATAGGAAGGGCATGTAGAATAGACAAATACCTACTGGCTTGCACCAGGGTTCACATTGCTCATTTATCCATCAAATTTCTTTCGGATGTCTTTCAGTTGGTCTTCCCCTCCTCATGCCTGTCTACTTCAATCTCCAATCCATGCAAGTGATGTACCTTCAAAAGTACTGGGCGGTGAGTTCTCATCCCATCTTCAAAACCTAGACCAGATAGAAAATGAGTTGAAAGTGCTTAGTGTTCTCCAGATGTAGCTTACTCAAGTAACAGGACATTGGATTGAGAAAGTATCCAAAGAACAGGATCTGAAACCATGTTCAAGGCTTCTCACCGAAATGCTTATCTCTGCAGGACATTGCTTGGGTCAGCAGCTTTTACATTCGGTATTTCATCACATTCGGCCCTTTCTATGGAATTTTTGGAACGCTGTTGCTCATATATTTGGTCAAGTAAGAATTTTTTTTTATTTCTATAACCTTTCTTTTTACCAGAAACATTTGTAGTTAGCAAAATATGATAACAGCATGGCCCACTACCATGAGAAGCTTGAAAGCTGAAAGGTAGTTAGTTAAAGGATTGAACAACACAAGCTCCCACTAAGAATTTGTCCCAGTTGAATTTTCCCTTCTTCCTTAGATTCCCAACTAAGCCATGCCAGTTGTTCTCTGAGGCCATTGTAGTTTAAGTGTTTTGACACCATAAACTCTGTCAAGAATCACCATCAAGCAAGAAAAATTTTAACCTCTATCATGACTAGAAATTTTTCCCCAAACCAAAAGGGCTTCAAACCACTAGTTTGCATACATAGCCCTTCCCAAACTTCTAATGTGTTTTTTTCTCATTCAGCTGCATTGTTACACTAAATGCCTACTAGTTCTAAGGATAATGAGAGCAACTGTGCATCAGACAGGTGGTTAATGGCTTGACAGTCGTCGCTTTGTTTGATGTAATCCCCGCACAGTCTTACGATGTAGATGTAGATAGTATCATCTTTCTTTCAGCTCAGGGACCTGAAGCTTGGAGAGATTAAATCACTTGCCTAAGGTAACAGAACAAGTAAGGGCCAAGAAAGGTGCCAAGACAGAACTTGAACCCAGCTCTATCTGATGGCAAACTGTCAATTGCTTTACAAAGCCCTTAGAGAACCTGGTAATTTCCTTTCCTTGTGCTGGGAATTGAACTGGGCTTCATGCATGTCAGGCAAGCACTCAGCCGCTGGTATATTTCATCCTTGCACCAAAGCTAGAGTAGACTACTTACAGGCAGTGCTCCTGTGAGTTAGGAAGTGGCGCAAAGCATATTGTCAAATACTTGTGTGCCAACACTAGTCAGAATTGGCATTCGAGGAGGAAATGCACAGCTGCTAGAACCTTAGAGCTTCTTTCCTTTTCTCCAGTGTTTGGCCAGTTCAGCCAAAGGTCATGCAAGCTCAGTTATTTCAACTAAAACAAACCAAAGGAGTCACCAATACCACTTTTTATTCCTCCAAAGGTTTATTGAGAGCCCCTGGATTGCCTATGTTACCCAGATGAGTCACATACCAATGAAAATAAGCAAAGATGAGAACCAGGACTGGCTCAGCACTCAGGTGATGGTGGCATTCCCAAGGGACAATCCTTCCAGCCAGACGGCCTTAGAATCTGCTTGCCTTAAATAATCATGATAACTTGCCTTCATAAAGCATTTCCCTGAGGACAGGCACTGTGTGATAGTTTGCATATAACTACACAAGGAGGACATAATGATTATTCTCACCTTACAAAATGATAAAACTGACTTGTCAAAAAGGTTGGTAACTTGTACATGGGCACACAACTAATAAGTGATGGCAGCAGCTTTTAAACCTAAGCAGTTTAATTATAGAATCTTGTGTGCAAAGGACAAGTCAGTCACCTATAATCCAGCAGCCGAGTCTGACCCACTGATTGTACATATAAAGTTTGACTGAGGCATTATCCTGTTCAGTTATTTATATATTATCCATGGCTACTTCCTTGCTATAACAAAATTACTGATGATAAAATTAAGAAATTTACATTGAAGCTATAAACCACTCACTTATTCAGTACAACATGACTATCCCTGAAACTATATACACACAAACAATAATCCATATATTTGTGCATACATGGACATATATATGTAACGACAGTAATCAAAAAAAGACTATAACTTTGAAAATAGAATGGGGCATGGAAGGAGTTGGGGGAGGGTATTTGGGAAGGACTGTAAAAGGAAGGGGGAAAGTGCTATAATTCTATTTTGGTAAAAAAAAAAAAGGGTGTTTAAAAAAATATAAAGATAAGATTAATTATCTGTGAATTCATAGAAAATGTGTGCTGACTTCCTATTTTAATCACTCATGTAACAAAGCCTTTCAAGTGGATATAAGATTCAAAATTCTAGGATGAGTTGTACACCAGGAGGGACCCTAGAAATGATGATTTCACTATATGGACCGCACGTTTCAGAGAGGGAACGTGGCGTGCTCACCACACATGCAGTTAGTGCTTAGCAAAGTGATGGCTCACCCAAAACCTTCCTGCCTCCCAACTCATGGACCTTTCCACTGGCTCTGTTACAGTAATGGGGAATTGGGTCGTTATCTCGTTTATCTCCAGGCTCATACGCAAACTCAGAGACCCTCACCCCTTACAGTCGAAGGATGGTTCTCGGGTGTTCAGCCAGAGAACTACTTCTGTATCTTCTAGTTTTTACTCATTTCTTTAGTCATTAATTAGACTAAGTGCTTTCCACATACACGTTTAGATTTACACACCCATTTATATCAATTGTTTCCCTTTTGTTTATGTGAGTATTAATACTTTTTTGATAATATATTATAAAGTAGGGCTTTTAAAACATTTGCATGTTGTAAACATATTCCTACTTGGTACTTAACCCTGTAAATTTTTTTTTGGTTTTTTTCGAGACAGGGTTTTTAATCCTGTAATTTTATTGTAGACTTTATTAATATTTTATTATTTTATCTCACTCAGAATACCTCAAGTCCTAACCATATATTTTCCACATTTCTTAAAACTCAACCAAACTCCTCGTTCATGACTGCTTACTTTTCTGTGTCTAAGGAATGGCTGTGACATTTTCTCCTTCAATCCTATATATTCCTTAATATGTATTTCTTAGCAAAATATCTTAGTGTGTTTTAAATGGTAAATTCCATGAAGGGTGGGACTTTGTTGCGTATCACTCATAGTTACTAAAAATAAACAAATGATAACCCTGGGTTAATAGATGATTCCATGAAATAAGTAGCATTTTTAACACTTGAGCTCACTTACAGCTAATGAAAGATCTATCTTTACAGATTGTGGCCACTTGTAATATTGAACAATCCTTTTTCAATGATTGGTTCACTGGGCACTTGAACTTCCAAATTGAACATCAGTAAGTGATGCATATGATCCATTATGGAGCAAGGGCAGACCCAATATAGCAGAGTCAGCAACCGTTCAGTGAAGAGCCTCAGAGAATTAAAAAGTTTAACCAAGGTTCTCTAAAGACTGTTGCCCATCAGTGCCAGTGGTTGGGTTGGGAAGGAAAGAAGGGGAAATCTAAAGGTTGTGGAAAGTGAAGTGAAATTACAGAAATGGACCAGTAGCTTTGCTTCCATATATTATGAGTATTGAGTGATGTCTATAGGTCAGGGAGGAGGGAGGTATGTAGGGAGGAGGGAGGTATGTGGATGGATGAGAGCATGTGTCCATGCATATTTTATTTGCTAATGAAACCTAAGAAAAATTATACCACCAGGTAACCATGTTTTTATAGAAATTTAAGTATAATTAATGTAACTATCATGTTAGGGTCGAAGTAATAATATAATCATCAATGAAATCCAGTCACTGCTGCAATTCTCAGGTGAATCTGAAGATACTTTCCCAATCAATCAGTTAAGTGGAGATGCAATAAAGAAATGGAAAGTGATAATACTTGGGTAGCTGATCTTCCCCAGAATATGCAGCAAGATGCTTCTCATGATTCCTTCTGTGCAGTTGCATCTAGGAGTCAGAGAAAGAAACTCTTATGTTCTTAATGCTGTTTTCTCATTCTTTATTATTAGTCAGTCCTTGAACACCCTAAAAAAAGGAGAACCACAATCCATGTATTAATAAAGAAAGCAGTCAGATCCAGCAAGATTACCTGCCTAATTAGGGCCAAACCTTAGATAAAAGTCATATCTTCTTGCCACAAATTCCAATCTGAGAACTTTTTTTTTGCATTCCTGTTTTTTTCCAATTTTAAAAACAATCTTATTTTGCATAACAATCCCAGTTCCCTCTCCCTCCCCATCTCCCACTTTCCCCACCTTCCTTCTACCCCACCCCCATCCACTCCTCAGAGAAGAACAAAATATGTAACATCACTTGAGGCAGGACCAACTTACTTTTAAATATCACAGCTAGACCTGAGTGAATGAATACTTGACTGTTCAACATTAACAGATAGGTTTTACATAGGAAGCATAGAAGAGAGTCAATAATGGGAAAGACATAATTTTTGCTCTCCTAGGCAATTCAAAATGCTAGCTAATCCATATTCTCATTTGACCTGACAGAAAGTAAACTTATTAAATGGAGTTAATATTTATTCTCTTAGCACTTCCCAAATACTTGCCATCCACATGACTTACAGAGATGTTGAAAGATAAAAGTTTGGGAAGTAGGCAATCTGGTTTGCTAGAAAGCTTATACAAGGTCAAGGTTGGGTCTGCATTATTGGTGAGATTTTATTTAGAAATAAATAAACTTCTTTGTGTTTCTCTTCAGGTGTAAGTTTCACTTCTCCTGTTTGTTTTCTTAGCCTCTTCCCAACAATGCCACGCCATAATTATCACAAAGTGGCACCTCTGGTAAAGTCACTGTGTGCGAAGCATGGATTGCAGTATGTAAATAAGCCCATATTGAAGGCATTTGGAGATATTGTCAGGTAATAACATAATTTATCTTTGCTCATAGCTCTAATTTCCCTTTCTTCCAAGCTTTTCAGAAACTCCAACAACCATTCATTCATTAAGAGACATCAGTATTGACAATAATAATGACATATAAATATCTACTATTTAGCTACTAGACTCTAGGTATTTTTTAATTGAAATACCCCAGTGTCCTACATAGTTCAAATTTCTTGAAATCATGGTTATGTAAGATTTGTCTTTGTATTCCATATAGATCTCTGGACATACTTTAGACTTTAACATGATAGGAATGACCATCAAATCTTTTGATGGAGAAATTGTTACCACCTATAGTGATTTAATGGGTAACCAGCCATGCCTAGTGAGTCTAGCAGCAAATCCTTGTGCATATGTATGCATTTCCCTGCAGGACGTGGTACTGGACAAATTTACAACCACTGGTCTGAGTTTAATAATGTTCTCTTTTGTCAACTATCAGAGGACTATTGTAAAGGCCATCATGGTCTTATCTGATCTCATCTGCCTCTGTTAGTTTCTCCACATTCTTCTTCCTCTTTGTCATGTGGATATCTGGTCTACCTTCAGTTGCTCCAAAACTCCCTATGCCTGAGTATCTCATCCCTTTGCCATGTTTCTTCTGCCTGCAACATGCTTCAAAACTACTTCTCATTTCACCTTCTCATTTCCCTACCACTCTCTAAGGCTCATTGCAATTTTTCGCTTATGCCAGCCTTCACTGATCTCAAGACTAAATAAATCCATCCTTATCACAATCTTTGTCATAGCCTTGATTAAAGAGCTTGCTAAGTGAACAATTATTTAATGCTTATCTTTCAGTTAAGGTCAAGAGTATATATGAATAGGATTTGTTTCTGTCTCTTTTGATATTACCTATGAAGAGCCTAGAAATACATCTTCTATTATAAAATAGATAGGTAGGTGAATATGGTATGAGTTAATATATAAGTATATGGTATAAAAAATAGTAAAATAAAAACAAAACTCAAACTTTGCTGGAAGAAAGCCAAACTCACCTGCTGAAAGGAATTTAGTGCATTTGAT
Organism: Ondatra zibethicus; assembly: GCA_004026605.1. Taxonomy (NCBI): domain Eukaryota; kingdom Metazoa; phylum Chordata; class Mammalia; order Rodentia; family Cricetidae; genus Ondatra; species Ondatra zibethicus. The sequence continues at coordinate 22,145 of PVIU01022135.1, read as the reverse complement.
GGCCTTCTCTGATGAACAGACAGTGACACTTAACAAATGTGGCTAGAAACTACATTTTCTTAAAACAAGCAAAGCATCCACAAATTTTTCATGGGGAATTACCTTGCGTTGAGTTTTACTTTCTGACAATTTTGTTTACTCCTCTAGGTCCTTAAAGAAATCTGCTGCACTCTGGATGGAAGTTTACTATGAGTGATGGAGAGTTGTACACTTATTGGTATCTCTAGAGGGGGTGATGGTCTTGCAAGAGCTCTTCTCTGATGAACTGAGAATTAACTGGCAATGTTGGCATAGCTGAGTGTACCAGGAATGTGAATCCCAAAAGCACATGTAAACTTTGAAGGTCTCTATAACTGAAAGAAGGAAGAAACACAGGTGACTTTGGTCAGACTAACCAAAGGGAAACGATAGTTCACCATTTCTACTTTTCCAGTAGGATTTTGGACTGTGTTCCAATAGACCTAGTGAGCCTGTCTCCACATGGAGCATAAGATGATGTGGACATAAATGAAAATGAGAAAAGTAATAAAGGTCTCTGGCAAAGTCCACTGCAAATACGTGCAATGGTTCTTAGAAGAGAATTTTTTTATTTAAGACATTCCTTCTAAAGTACAAATTTTTGCTTACTTCCTTTCAAATAAGTGAACTTCTTCAAAACTTGGTCATAATTAACATTAAAATATGTTCATCTTCACCTTGGATTTTCTGTATTGTGGCTAACATGTGTGTAGTTAGTGTACATATGCATGTGTTTCTATGTGGAGAAACTAGAATTTCTTTAAAGTCTCCTGAAAGAATTAACAAACTCCAATCCCAGTAACAACTGATGAAGTATATCTGTTTAAAGGTGCCTCTGTTTGACCAAAGAATACAGTGTTTCATGAATATAGGACTAGGTTTCTTACTCCCCACCAAACAAAGCAAAAGTCCCCAAGTGGGGATCACTTACTAGATCACTTGGGTGAAGGGAAAAACTATGGGCTATATCAAGTCATTTCTCAAGTTTAGCAGCAAATTAAGCCTACGTGTAACCATTTTCTCTCTCATGAGTGAATTTCACAAGTGATCACTATTTCTATTCTTTTTGTTCAGTCTTGGTTTCAGCCCACATTTCTAGGAACTTGCCCTCCTTTTACAGATTTTCTAACTCGTTGATAATTGTTTGTAGTGATCTCTTAGGATCTTCTGTCTGCCGGTTACTAAAAGGCACACACTAATGAATGGATATTTTCCGTACCACACCGATTTCTTTTGTTAAACTATTCAGAGAGGGTATAATAAAACTTGACTTTACTTGTAGGGAGAACACATGTCAGGACAAGGCTTTCTTCTGTAGCTCTAAGCAAACCAGTGTTGGTGGCTGATCTGTTGTCTGAAGTCTTCGGTAGGCATTCATGTCATTCACTCTCCCAAAGGCCTTAAAAATACTCCAGACTTGTTTGCATCCTGATTGAATTCCCTGCAAAGAACAGCATATTCAATTCCCCACTGTTCCTGAGGGTTCACAAACACACATACCAAAGGTAAGAAAATATGAATAAACTCTCTGGAGAAGAGAGTTGTAGTTGTGAAATGGTCATAATGTCCAATGGGAAATTTGAGCAAGAAGATGATAAGAATGCAGAACTCTGTTGACTCAGTGATTCTTCCCAGTGTTAGTAGAGCCAAGGATAATTTTTCCTGCCTAGACTCAGACTTGCATGTGGGGTGAAATTGCAATTTGGTGGGTTTCCCTAGGTATACCTGGTTCAGTTCCTAGATGCTCTCAAGCACTGCTTTTTCTTGGGTATTTTTTTTTTGGGAGGCGGGGAGGAGGTCATTAAAAAAAGCAAAGAGTTTTTGCTGTCCAAACCTAATTACCTCAAAGGAATTCCTAGTCAGTATTAAAACCTGGCTACCCTTGAAATTCTGCAAACATTTTATTACTATGAATTTTTAAGGAAATGTAGAGAGACTATATTGGGAAAAAGTAAAAATGAATTAAATAAATAAGAAATAGATCTAGTCAGCTAGTCCTGGGTTTTTCCTTCTTGGAAGGTTTTGGTTACCACCCTTCTCTGATATCTTTACTCCTTATTAATCTTTTATATTTCCTATTCTACATGATTCAGTTTTGTTAATTTGTGTTAATCAGTTACACAGCTTGTCAGTGTGCAATTTTTGTAGTGTTCCAATATGATCCTCTATATTCCTGAGCATTGCCATACACTAAGCCATATGCTGTATCATAATTCATAAGAGTAGTTAGAAAAGGAACCTAGGGAGTTATAGAAACAAAATTGAGGATGGGGTGGTGTGAAAAAGATGTGCCAGTAAGAAAATGATGAATGACAGCTCAGCTGGGTAAATGTGAGGGGATAGAACAAGTCAGACTGGGATCAAGAGAAAAGACCCTGGGGATGAAAGAGAGGTTCAGAGTGGAAGAGCTCAAGGTCATTTTATTTAAAGACTCCAGAGCCAGGATAGTTTAGCCACTTTTCCTTTTTGACCCACATATCTGATCCCTGGAGTATGAAGGGCAGAAGTAAAGTTACCTGCAGAACCAGTCTCCTAATTTCCCATTTTGTGATCATCAGAGGAGTTGCATAAACAACGTGCTTAGGCTTTCTACCTCTACGGAACAATTAAACAAGAAAAATAAATACAGCCAACACCCCATCAAACACAAACATCAAACATCATCAGTGAGAAATAAAATTATTTGGTTGGGAATTCAGAAAGATGATAATTTTATTGATTGGCAACATACAAGACAAATTAAAATGACTCCGTACCTAGAGTACCATTAACTATTCATGATGCAAGGTTTTTCTGATTTCAAAAATATGCTAATGTAATTCCTTCCAATCACATAGAAATAAGCTTTATTGAGTATATAAGAAGCATTTCTAGGGTCAGTAAGATGGCTCAGTGGGTAAAGGTACTTGCCGCCAAGACTGACACTCTGAATTCAGTCTCTGAGTCTCACATGGCCAAGTGAACTTCAGCAAGCTGTTCTCTAATGCCGCACATTGCTAACACACATGTGTGCATGGGCACACACATAGGAATGAACTAATAAATAAATATTTAAAAAATAAAATGGTGCTATATCTTTTATATTCCCATTTCATTTAGTGTGTTATTTTTGAGATTAACTCACACTATTGTTTCTTGCATGATTCTCTGCTCTCCTGAAGCTGGATAACATGCTTTGTACATATGTTCCACATTTCTATCCATTCATCTACTGATGAATATTCAAGTTAATTATACATCTTAACTACAATGAATATTTCTGCAATGAAGATGAAAAACAAGTATCTTTTTGATATCCTAAATTTAATTACTTTAGACACTCACAAGGAAAACTCCACAATCTTGTTACTGATGGTTCAAGGCATTGGGTAATGAGCTATAATATTTAATGGGCACTGTTCCATTTATTACCACAGCCGTATATGGCAGATGCTACTATTAAATTCCTTATAAAAATGAAAAATGTGACACTTAGAGATAATGAGCATTTTATATGAATTCACAAATTGGTGGAGTAGATTTCAGACCTAGGAATGTATGACTCCACACTCGATGTTCATTCATTCCCATGCCAAGAAACCCCAGTAAAAGGGAACTCAGTGAGGTGTTCAAAGATGTGAGCATCTTTAGAATATTTCTGACAGCTTCCTGCAAGGTGATGGCAGGCACAGAATACCACTTAGCCCTCTACATCAGTATGCAGACCTGCACAGGAGGCATGAAAGGAGTGTGCAGGAACAGCACAGGAAAGGTCCATCTTGGCTGACTTCCACACATCAGCTTTTAAATATCAGGATAGTTTCCCATGGAGAGACTCAAGCTGGGGCTTAACCTTTCAGAATGAGAGATCCTGCATTAAATATAGAATAACAGAATGGGGGACTGATATAAGAATTTGTAACAAACATAAATCAACCCAGCTAAAATCCATACTCCCCAGATATGGAGATTTATGTTGGGGGTAAACCCACTAAAACTCTCAGGGTTCAGAAAGCTTCACTATAGCAGGCAAAAACTGGCTGATTAGGTCTGAGTGTAAATAAATTAACTCACTTAAGTCCTTTTTATTGTCTCATTATTCTTTCTATGCCTTCTCCAATGCTCCCTGGATGTTTCTCTTGCTGTTCTACCCATCCCACATGGTTTCCAGTTTATATACAGACAGTTAACAAGCATGCATTTCACAGAATCACAGAAACCTGTGCATCTGACAAGGAGGCACCTAGCCTCTCAAAGGGGGCGTGGCTATGAAGCTCACCTGCAGATACTGGGAAGATTAATTAAAAGTCAGTAAAAAAAAAATCTAAGAAGTTGTTTTTTTGCACTAACCACATTTTTAAGTGTAACTAGAAGTTTATGATTAATTATTGTAGAAAAACACAGCAAGGCTATTGCACTCTGAACTCTTTTGCTTCCTTCACCAGTCGTTGGAATACAGCATTGGTAACCACAGCCATTTGTTGGTTTAGGAGGAAGGCAAGGTGCTCGGTTTGCATCAGTGTCTAGCTGTCTGAGTTAGAAGGAATCTAAAGGCATAAACAGTTAATTTCCAGGGCTATGATCTTATGTTAATTGAAACCAAGTACAGAATAAATACAGATTAGTAGCTTGTTAGGTTAGAACAAAAGTCCAGTAGATTACACCTTCCTGAGTCTGCTGCCAGAGAATTCAGGGGCCACCCAAACGTAGTCTCTCTGCTCAGTTCCTTCGCCTAGGGCTCCTTTCTTTGTGGAAGTCCTGTCAATAGGATATGGGGGGGGGGCTAGTGTTATGTAGATTTGACTATGAGAGCAAAGATTTGGGTGAGTGAATGTTTTCACACCAGGCCTTCAAGGTGTGGCAAAGGTCTGCAGTTGCCCATACAGGTAGAATTTGTTTTAACAAATGATTTATATACTGCTGGAATATTTGGGGAATGGATCCCATTTTGAAGGGAAGAAGAGTCATGGCTTCACAAGGTTTTCACAGAATTGACAGTCCAAAACAAGTGTGCCTGCAGCTCTGCAATACAGGTTCTCCACCAGATCACATTCCTATGGATTTGTCTGTTGGTCTGTCAGCTCTGCCTCTGCTCACAGTGAGTCTTGTGGGCTCACTGTACCTATGCTATTTGGATGGCTTTCCCACAACGCTCGTTCCTCATTATTTTTGCTTAGAATAATTAAGCAATGACAATTTGATTAGGTTTTTTTTTTGGCTAGGTAAATGAATTAGCTCCAGGAACTTGCATTCTAATTTTAAATCATTAGTTTTATACTATACAGTGAAACTATCAAGATCACTTACCTCAATCTCCATGTCTGTAAATTATGGTGCATAATATTATGTGCCTATACACACTACTAGCATGACAGTAATAATCAAAAGTCAGGCAAGAGGAATGGTTGCTTAGTGGGAACACCCTTAGATTCATATTGTAATTATTATAATCAGGGGTTTCCCCATAGTACAACTACCAATATTGAAAGAGTACACAGACCAACAGGATGGAAAGCCACTGACTCATCTTTACAAGGATGAGGATACTTTCTTTAAATGAGAGGATTATGAGTCACAAATAAGAACATGATTTTTCCAGTTGCAACAAGTATCAATTATGAGCCACCTACAGCTTCTGACTGTACCCAGTTCCCTGGAACCAGAATGCAGATCTTAGGTTGAAAGGATAGAAGAGATCCAATGTTCCAGCTACCCAACCCCTGGTTAACAATATAAGTGCCCAGTTGTTATTCTAACAATCTTACCAAACATAAGAATACTGTTTGTTGATTAATATACAATAAAGAACTTTCTTGAATGCTTCCTTGATAGCAAGCTCCTCTCTGTGTTCAATTTTAGGAGTGCAGAAATTAAAGAATCTTGGATTTAAAATCTGTTGAAAGTGTGAATATGATTGGATTTTTTTTTCTTTCTCAGGGTTGCTTATGAAATCTTGGAACCAGAAAAATTGAATTTTCCAGTGAATACTCCTAAGAAATCATAAGATTTCAAGATCAATATTTTAGCAAACTTGTTTCATCCTGTATCTCTCTACCTAGCCATGTCTCAATATACCCTACTAGCACATTCTATTTTATGCATTTCAAAGTAAATTTCCAGGGGTTACTTTAAAAAAAATAAGCTTCAGGTAATTCAAATGGTATGGTATATTTTCTCCTTTTTAGGGAAAAAAGTATAGAAAAAGTATTGCAGTTTTATTTCTAAAGAATTATAATGTAGTTACCTTCTCTGCAAGACCAATTAACTCAATGCAGAACAAACTTTCATACAGATTTACGTGTGTGTGTGTGTGTGTGTGTTTTAGTTTGCATCTGCTTATATATCTTTCATGTATTTTAATTATTCTCTTTCATTTGACGACATTTCTTGAGCACCTGCATGGCCAGGTATTGACTTGGATGAAAAGAAAGCAGCAGGAAACTCTACAAATTCTGGGAGCCGTTAATCAACATGTTAGTGGAAGAAAATCAAAATATTCAAATATAAAGAAAACAAAGAACAATGTCAGGATGTTCATAATCAGGATGCTGGTCAGGCCTGGTGGCAAAAGTCTTTAATCCTAGAACTTGAAAAGGTGGGTCTCTAAGAGTTAGAGATCAGTGTGGTCTGCATAGTAAATTCCAAGCAGTTAAGGGCTGCATAGTAAGACCTTGTCTCAAAAAATCCAATAATAATAGCCCATTATCATCTCCATCATCATCAGGAGAGTAGCTAAGAAGGAAAACACCAGGTGAGTCTGACATCATCAGAGGCTAGTGCTAAGTGCCCGAGATAGAAACAAACTCTAGTTCAAAGAATTAAATAGGCATATGTGACCTTGTCTCCTGGTTAGTTTATTTGTTCACATGACACAAACTAGAGTCATGTGGAAAGAGAGAGAAGAATATGAGAACTGAATTATTAATTCAGACAAGTCAAGAAAGGCTTGGAAGGAGGGAAGGAAAGTGAGAAATGTTGTCATATTATAATCTCAAAGAAATTAAAAAGCGAGGAAAGGGCATGGGTTCCAAACATGTGAAGTTTATGGTATTAAACTTCCGAGAGGAGAAGTCTACCATATAGCTAGCATGCATGGACCTAGAGGAATTTCACAGTTTCAGAATGTCTGCAGTACATTTAGATTTAATATTTAAATTAAACCACCGAAAGAAAAAGACTAAGAACACAACTGTTAACGGACAGTAACCCTGCCTTTAGCATCAAACACGAGTCCAAGTCTCTGCAAACATGAAATGTCTACCTCTTCTGAAGGAACAAAACAATGCATTTTCCACACATCAATTAATAAAAAGTCTCAGGGTGTCTCCATTTTACTTACAAATGTTACCAGCACAAATACAAGAGGAAACCTTTTTTTTTCAACATAGTAAAAGTATACATTTATTTGTTTTTTAAAAGAAAACAAACTATCCTTTTACATTATACATACCAATCCAAGTTCCCACTCCCTCTCCCACTCCTCCTCCCATGCCCTCCACATACCCTTCCACTGCACCCCATCCAATCCTCAGAGAGGGTAAGGCACATTGCTTTGGGGAAGGTCCAAGGCCATCCCTACTATATCTAGGCTAAGCAAGGTATCATCCAAAGAAAATAGGTTCCCAAAAAGCTAGTACATGCAGTATGGATAATTCCTGGTGCCAGTGTCAGTGACCCCTCAGTCTGCCCCAGCCATGCAACTATCAACCACATTCAGAGGGACTAGTTTGGTTCTATGCTTGTTCCTTCCCAGTTCAGCTGGAGTTGGTGAGCTCCCATTAGCTCAGGTAAACTGTTTCAGTGGGTGTACCCATCATGGTCTTGACCTCTTTGCTCATATTCTCATTCCTCCCACTCTTCAACTGGGCTTTGGGAGCTCAGCCCAGGGCTCTGATATGGGTCTCTGCCTCTGTTTCCATCAGTTGCTGGATGAAGGTTCTATGGTGATATTTAAGATATTCATCAGTCTGATTACAGGGCAAGTCAAGATCGGGCCCCCTCTCTTCTATTGTTTAGGGTCTTAGTTGGGGTCATCCTTGTGGATTCCTGGGAATTTCTCTAGAGCCAGGTTTCTTGCTATCCTTATAATGGCTCCCTCAATCAAGATATCTCTTTCCTTAGGAGCAAACATTTTCTTAAGAAGAAACAATTAGCAGCCAGGATGGAACTTGCCTATAATACAACAGAGTAGGATGGCAGATATAAAGAGTTGCTACTCCTGCAGAATGGGGTGGCAGACATCGTGGTACACACCTGTAGTCCCGCACAATAGGGGTGGTAGGCATAAGTGATACATATCTGTAATTGTGTAGAATGGGGGTGAGTCATGATTTTCTGTATCTTTAACCCTCTTCAATGTCCTCAAAACGCAGTTTATTTATAGCAAAGCTATAGCCTGTTGAAAATTAAATTTCAGCTCTAAGTTTTTAGATGCTCTGAGCTTGAGCATTTTCAATGTGGCTTACAAAACCTCCTAATTAAGACCCAACATGGCTGCAAAATGTCCAAACACAGGGAAGAAATAATAAATAATCTTTCTTCTCATTACAAAACTTTTCAAAAAGTTCCTGGTAATTGCTTGCCAGAATCCAACTCTGTGGATCAAAACAGAAATTCTGAGAATTCTGAGTAGATAGAATTCCTTTTTTTGAATTTTCTTTTTTAAATTGTTTTTATTGAGGTATATATTTTAAATCCTCACTTTGGATCCCAAGAGTGATTTGGGTTCCCTTCTGTTTAAGACAAACCTAACCAAGAGAATTGTTATTTAATATATGGTTTTATGCACAGTGGGAGAGATAAGAATATGAATCTTTCCTATACTCTATGAAGAGCTGTATATGAAAGAGTATAATAATCTGGATGGATGTGAATCCCTTAGTATTTATACTAATCCATACTTCTAACTCGTTTGGTGACCATGAGCTTACTACTTCATCTCCAAGGATGCCCTCTTTTATCTTCAGAAGATGGATAGATGATGAATTACTTTGACTTCTTAAAATATGCTGTCTTTGAAATTATCAGCATGATGCCTGGCTCTTATGTCAGTTTCCTAAGTTCTCCTTGCCCCTGTCATCAACACCTTTCAAGTCTATGCTTTATCTGCCTGGGCTCTTCTACACAGTTGCATGGTGTGCCCTTCTTCATTATTCATGCCCCCCCCACCTATAGAAATCTGCTTTATAATATTTGCAAGAATGTAGTCATCTAACGTGTACCTTTTACACCCTGCCCCACTGTAATATAAATAACAGTCTACAATGTGCTTTCCCAACTCATGTGTTGAAAGTTTACTCTCAGTTCAGTAGTGTTGGGAGGTATAATAACATTTGAGTATATATGTTCAAGTAATGAGACTACCATGGATGGACTGATGTCATGATATAAGGAGTTGAGGGAGTGAGATCTCTGCCTTCCACTCTCTCCCTCTGAAAAATATAGTGTTCAATGTGGCATCTTAAAAACAAAGGCTATGCCAGGCAGTGGTGTCACACACCTTTAGTGCTAACACTCAGGTGTCAGAGTAAGGTGGATCTCTGTGAGTTCAAGGCCAGCCTGGTCTACAGAGGTAGTTCCAGGATAGTCAAAGCTACCCACAGAGAAATCCTGTCATGAAAAACAAAAAACAAACAAACAAAACGAAGGCTAGGGCTCTCATCAGACACCAAGCTTGTTTGAGCCTTAAGCTTTCAACCTTCAAAAACGAATACAATTTCTGACCTTTGTCAGTTACCAATTTCTATTTGTTCTCTCATCAAAACACAAAATATAATTATTCAATGCCTTTCATTTCATAACTTCCATTCTGTTTTGTTTATTTCATAATATCTAGTGCCATTTGAACTGATTGTGACATCATCTCACTGGAGAATAAAGTTTAACTCAGAAGCCCAAAAAGTGCTTGAGGGTGGATGGGTGGATAAGTGGATAGGTGGATAGATGAATTTTATTGTGTTTTTGTGAGAAAATGAGAATAAGAATGGAAAATGAGCATCAATTTCTTGACATGTTTTTTTGACCAAATTTCTTGCTGTTTTCTATCTAGCACCATTACTGACCTATTGATCATTGCATGCTCAGTGCTAACTTGTCTTAGATTTGCTCCCTTTTGAAGCCATCATCCAGATCTTATAGTAATCCACAGAGGTGATATGGCCCAGGCCAGGCTGAGGTAGTTGTGAGCAAAGACTTCAGGCATATCTAAGAGTATGCTAGTTAAAGCCATGCTTCTGATGTTTAGCTTCAACGGAACTATCAAGAAACTGAGGAGAACCTATATGGTGGCCAAGGCACACTCTGAGTCCACAAAGTGTAGGCATTGCAATCATTCTGCTGTTGATAGGGCAACTGACAATTGTATTGAGAAAACTAATACAGGATTTTAAAAAGAGAGATATAAGATCAAAATCAACCTTGTTGATGTTAAAAGAAATGGCAGCTAAAGTCAAATCACTACGAACTGGAAGGAAGAGTCAGTATGGTTTTATATAATAATCACTAGTACCATTACGTTTAAATTTTTTATTTAAATGTTCATGTAGTATGGGCATCCATGAGCAGGGTGTGTGTGTGTGTGTGTGTGTGTGTGTGTGTGTGTGTGTGTGTGTGTGTGATTACAGAGGGGGACAACATTCAGTAATTTCTTAGGCTCCATCCACCTTGTTTTGGAGGACAAGGTCTCTCATTGGCCTAGATCTCACCAAATAGGCTAGGCTTTCTGGTCATTGAATCAAAATCAAATCTCTATTTCTTTTTTCCTATCTGTCTCTCTGTTTCTATCTCTATCTCTCTGTCTCTCTCTCAGTCTGTCTGTCTTTCTCTCTGTGTGTCTGTCCTTTCTCTGTCTCTCTCTGTGTGTGTATGTCTGTGCCTATGTGTGTGTGCCATTGTGCATGTTTCTCTCATTCTCAGAATCAAGCTCAAGACCCCAAGTGTGTGAATCAAAGCAGTACCATTGAGCTTTATCCTCAGCCCTACAACCACCTCCTGTTAGCTGGTAGATCTAGGTCAGCACCAGGATTAAGTCAAAGTCTTCGTAAGTAGCTGTTGAATGATTGAATGGATAATTATCTTCCCACTTTGTGTAACAAAATCTCTCAACCAGGCAGGAGTTATAAGTAATCAATCATTTTGGACAATAGAAAAGTCCAATAAAATTGTATCACTAAAAATATCTCAGATGAATGTCCAGTTAACTGCTTAAATATTCAGGAAGCAATTACTAGCTCAGGGAATGGCCTATCAATTGATATTCTAGGAATTGAGAGCTAAATCAGTGTTAGCTAGCATAAAGAAGGTGAATAAAGAGTACAGGAGTCAGGAGTCCAAGTCAGTTTCACATTCTCTGTAAAGCAGGATGATATAGCAGGAAACAAGTAGGCATTGGAGGTGAAAAGAATCAATACACCTTATTTACGCTGCCACAATACAGGTTTGTAAACTGTCAGAAACGGAATAGTCTTGAGACCACATATGCCTCCTTGCTGCTCAAAGCACTGGAATTACTGTTAAGACACCTGCTCATGTCTGCAGGACGCTGTCTATAGCTTAACTAACCTCATCCTTGTGGACTGCAGTTGGTCTTCCTTAAAACAGTTTAAGGAATGAGGAGACAAAATGGATAGGTCCTGCTGAGGGGTGCTCCCAGCAAATGTCTACTGAAGAATTCCTGAAAAGGCCAGTTAGATTCATTTGTCTCCTTGGATCTTTGTTAGAAGCTGTTTACCATTTTTCAGTTTTTATCAAGTCCTTTAAAATCCTTTTGTGACATGCTTTATTATATTTTAACTGCACTGAGAACTGAGGTTAGGATTTTATTTGCTTGCTTGCTTGCTTTGTAAAATCATATCTGGTTTTACTGCATTTTATTTTAAACCCTTCTTTGCCTTTTCTCCATCACAGTTAAACAGCACTATCTATAGCTCACATGGATGACTACAATAAGAATCTAGGAGTCAAAGTTTATCTCACTTCCTTAATTCAATCTGAATATCATCAGTATAAACTCTGTCTTCTCTGAGTGATAGAGCATTGTGATCTCTAATCCCTCACGTTGTGCAAATTCTAGCTTACATATTCTTCAGGCAAATGATAGCAAAGTCTTGTAAATTATCTCAGCTTCCATGCTTCCTCTTACATCTATACTCCAGTGAACAACAACAGTTTCCCTAACAGTAACGTATCCTACAACAGTTCCTTGTTATATTTAGAGTAAGATCCAGCCTTCCCAGGAAAGCCCTTGCTTGAGTCCCTGATTCCGTGTGCATGATCAGCTTATGTTCTTGTCCTCAGAAAACACAAGCCAAACTCAGTCCATTTTATACTTTTTTTCATGTTATCTTCCCTTTGGTTGTGTTTGCTTTTCTCTACAGCCTCCCCTCAGTCACTGCTCTTTCACAGCACATAACTGTTATTAAAAAAAAAAAAAAAAAAAAAAAAAAAAAAAAAAAAACCTGTTCCTCCCAGAAGTTATACAACCCAGTGTCCTGGTTACCTGTAATCATCAACTTGCACAGCCTAGAATCATCTAACAGCAGAAGCCTCAATTGAGGAATTGCTCTGATCGAGTTGGTCTATGGGGTTGTCTATGAGGCATTGTCTTGATGTAGGAGGCCCTAGCCCACTGATTACAGTACCATTCCTCCAGCAGGTGCTCCTGAGTTGTATTTAAAAAAATCTATCTATACAAGAGAAAACAAGGCAGAGTATGGGCCAGCAAGCAAACCCGAAAGTAGCTTTTGCAGACTCCTCCAGACTTGAGTTCCTAGCCTAATTTTTTCAAAGATAGATTGTGACCTGGAAGTATAAACCAAATACGGTCTTTTCTCCCTAGCTTTTGGTCAGAGTGTTTTATCATAGCAACAGATATCAAGTTAGAATACCTACTGGTGGTTTTCCTTGTTTATATATTTTATTACATACAATGGTATATCAATTCCTCAGTAGTCACAGCCATATATGCATGTTTTTCTACCTGTTCTGGTGCCTAATATACCTGATGTTAGTGATACTTACTACATTAATGCAGAGCAATGTTGTATTATCATGAGGTATTTTTTTATTTTTTCCTTTTTTGAAAATAGATCCTTTTCTCATACAATATATCTTGAGTACAGTTGCCCCTCCCTCTGTTCCTCTCATTTCCTCCCTATCTACCCTCCCCTCCAAATCGACTCCATTTTTGGCTCTCATCAGAAAATAACAGGCTTCTAAGGGACAGCAACCAAACGTGACACAAGAAAATATAAGCATCACATTGAGGCTGGACAAGGCAACCAAACGAAAGAAAAGGAGCCTCAAGATCAGGTACAGGATCAGAGACCAAATAATTCATAACCTCAGGAGTCCCATAAAATACTAAGATGAAATCTTTAACATACACAGAGAGAACCTAATGCAGACCTGTGTTTGGCGCTTCAGTCTCTGAAGCTTGATTCAGAGGGCCTTGTTCTCCTGGTGTCCTACATTTCCTCTGGCTCTTACATTCTTTCTGAATCCTCTTTGCTGGGATTCCCTAGACTCCAAGGAGAGGGAATTGATGGAGGCATCCCACTTAGAGCAATGTGTCCCAAGGACTCTCTCTCTCTCTCTTTCTCTCCACTGTCTGTCTTTGAGTCTCTGCATCTGTTTCCATCTGCTGTAGGAGGACGCCTCTTTGAAGAAAACCACATAAGACTCTGACCTTTGATTACAGCAGAATGTCATCAGGAGCCATTTTATCACTACTTTTATAGACTAGTAGTGTTCGGCTTTACCCTAGGACTATCTAGTCTCTGGTTCTTGGTCACCCAAGCAGTGTCAGATATGGGTTCTGTCTCATGGAGTGGGCCTTAAGTCAAATCAGACCTTGGTTGGTTCCTCCCATAATCTCTGTGCCACCATTGCCCTACCATGTCTTGCAGGCAGGACAGACGTAGATCAAAGGTTTTGCACCTGGGATGGTATTTACATTTCTATTTGGTAGGCTTCAGAATAAAGACACCAGAACCATGGGTAAAGGCTCGATGTAGGCACCAGCAAGACTCCTCCAATTAATGAATTGTTTGGGTGCTGTCCTCAGCAATGGAGCCCTGCTGTCAGTTTGTGGAGAGCAACCCACTGTCTAAGCCACAGCCTGGGTTGTTTGGGGACTTCCGTGAGACACCCTAAGCCAACCACTCAATCAAATGCAATACAGTCCCGGTACTGGAGGCCTCATTAAGTTATAAGAGGTGGTCAGTTGGTGCTCTGTCTCCACCATTATTAGGAGACCATATCTAGATAGCCTTCACATACTTTAGAGAGTTTCTGCTACACTAGGTTTCTACATAATTCCTCAAATATTCTTCAATTCCAATTGCCTTTTCCCACATTCCCTCTTTCAACCCTGTCTCCCCTCCCCCTTCCCACCATGTCCTTACCTCCTCCCAGTCCACCTATAAAATCTCCTCTGCCTCACCCCAGTCCCTTTCTCTATACCTAACCTCTCTGAGTCTATAGATTGTATCTTGGTTATCATTTATTTAATGGTTAATATCCAAATATAAGTAATTATATACTATATATACATATATATATGTATATTTCTGGGTCTAGGTTACCTCTCTTATGATGGTTTTTTTTTCAAGTTCCATCCATTTGCAAATTTCATGGTGCCATTTTTTTAACAGTTAAGTAATACTCCGTTGTGTAAATGTACCACATTTTCTTTATCCATTCTTCTGTTGAGGTTGTTTCTGTTTCTGGCTATTATTAACTGATTAGCAATTATCATGAAGAATCCTTTGGGTATATGCCCAAGAGATGTCTACCTGTAGAAGAATGCAAATAAACACATAATTATCACCCTGAACAAAACTCAACTCCAAACGGAAAAAAATTAACATAAAACCAGATACACTGAATCTGATAGAAGAGAAAATGGGGAATAGACTTGAACTCATTGACACAAAAGAAGACTTCATGAACAGAATACCAATAATGCAGGCACTAAGATCAACAATTAATAAATGGGACCTCATGAAACTAAAAGCTTCTGTAAGTCAAAGGACACCATCATTTGGGCAAAACAACAGCCTATAGAATGGGATAAAACTTTTACCAACTAAAAATCTGATCTAATAAGGGGTAATATCCAAAATAAATAAAGAACTCAAAAAAACTAGAACCCCTCAAAAATTATATAATTCTAAACAGAGAATTCTCAATAGAGGAAAACCAAATGGCTAGGCAGCTGAGAAATGCTTCCAGAAATGTGCTGACTCTGTCCTAGACTGGCAGCTGGAGAACCTGCATAGGATCAAACTAGACCCTCTGAGTGTGGGTGACAGTTGTGTGGCTTGAACAGTCTCTCTGGAGGGAAACCTTACTCAGCCTATATATAGTGGGGAGGGCCATGTTCCTGCCTCAAAGTGATCAAAGTGATCAAAGTGATGTGCTAGATTTTGTTGATTCCCCCTGGGAGGCCTTACCCACTCTGAGGAATGGATGGGGGATGGGATGGGGGAAAGTAGGGGGAGCAAAAAGAAGGGAGGGAGAACTAGGATTTTTATGTAAAATAAAGATTGTTTTTTAAAAAAGAAATAAAAAATAAGCAATCTTACAGCAGTAGATAAACATCAGAAAAGGAAATGTTCAAAAATCTTAGCCATCAATGAACTGCAAATCAAAACAACTTTGAGATTCCATTTTACAACTGTCAGAATGGCCAATGTCACTAACGCAAGTGACAGCTCATATTGCCAAGGATCTGGGATAAGAGGAGCACTCATCTATTACTGGTGAGAGTGCAAACTTGTACAACCACTCTGGAAATCAATATGGTGGTTTCTTAGAAAGTTGGGAATCAATCTACCTCAAGGTAGAGCTATAACATGAAATATTTAACATGGGATCAATTACTTTAAGTTCTCTGTCAGAGACACTGAAGATATCTGCGTTATTTTTCATTTAAATAATTGTTTTTATCATGCTTTTAACTGAATTGGAATTATACTGCTTTTCCCCCTCCAGCCCTTCCCATTTATTCTTCCTAGAATCCTTCCATGTTCCCCTCTCTCAAGCTGATAGCCTCTTTTTTCTCTGATTATTATTGTTAAAAGCATATGTACAATGCAGATACAAACAATACTTTTGACATAGTGATTCACATATAAGAAAGCATTACAAATCAATTCTTTCAAACTGGTGCCCTCAAATGTCTCTAGACCTCAGAACCTTATCTGTAAAATGCAGATACTAACAGTTCTTATGATACAATATAGTTTATATATAAACTAAGCATGTATATGTATGTGTATGTTTGTGTACAAATATATATATATATATACAACTGGCTGAGTCTGGTTTTGTTGCTTATGTATATACGGTTTCAGGGCTGACCAGTCTGCATTGGACAACCAATAAGGAGCCTCATCCTTGGGGAAGATCATTTCTCCTTCTCCCAGCAGCCATGAGTTGCTTGTAGTACTTTGTCTACAGTTATCAAATTTGACTATTGCTTAGCTTGTGAAGTCCCTAAATTCTAGTTTTGATAGGTGCTATCTGTGGGAACGTGGGCAAGTTACTTCAAGCCTGAGTCTCAGATCCCTTATCTGTAAAATGCAGATATGAACAATACTTATGACACAGAGTGCTTTACATATTAAAGAAAGCACTAAAGTCACTCCTCATAACTGGGCCTTCACATGTCTCTGAGCCTCAGTTCTCCAGTCTGGAAAATGCAGATACTGACAGTTCTTAAGACACAGTATTACTTATTCATATATATTTTATGTAGAACAAAACACTATACATAAATCTTCTAGATTATAAGCTCCTGAAATGTTAAACTCTCAGTAAACTTTATTATTATTGCTATTGGTGTTGTTTTTTAGTTCACGGCAGTTATTATCAAAAAGTAAAAATTAGATTGTATTTCTATTGCAAGGAACCGCTTGCTCATCCTGGCTGCCCAGAACTGAAATAATCACACAGAAACTGTATTGATTAAATCACTGCTTGGCCCATTAGCTCTAACTTCTTATTGGCTAACTCTTACATATTAATTTAACCCATCTCCATAATCTGTACATCACCACGAGGTCCTGGCCTGCCAGCAAAGTGTCAGCATGTCTGTCTCCAGCATGGCGGTTTCACGGCATCTCTTTCTCCGCCTTCCTTCTCCCAGCATTCAGTCCAGTTTTCCCCTCCTACCTAAGTTCTGCCCTATCAACAGGCCAAGGCAGTTTCTTTATTCATTAACAGTAATCACAGCACACAGAGGGGAATTCCACATCATATTTCTCTATCACAAATAATGTATTTTTATTCTCATTTATTCAATGAAGATTCTAGTTACAGACACACCATAAACTCCATAGGTAGCCAGGCGGTAGTGGTGTACACCTTTAATCCTAGCACTTGGGAGTCAGATGCAGGTAGATCTCTGTGAGTTCAAGGCCAGGCTGGTCTACAAAAGCTACTTCCAGGACAGACACACAAAAAGAAGGAAAAGAAAAGAAAAGAAAAGAAAGAAAGAAAGAAAGAAAGAAAGAAAGAAAGAAAGAAAGAAATTCCACAGGGGCACACAGTTACACAAAACTGTACTTGCCTTTAAAGTGCGTATAATATCCCATGCAAACAAATCATTCACTTACTAATCATCACATAGGGATCATGGATAGCTATGCCCATACTCTATGGGAACTAAATGGAAAGGCAATGAAGAGTGGGGGGTGTACATTCCCCATAATGACAAATCAAAGGACAAGTACTGATCACTCAGAAGGTAAGTGATGAGGAAGGAAAGGGAAGCAGGAAGGAGATTTCAGTGTGCAATGCAGGAAAGGCTTTGGTTTGAGGAAAAGCAACAGTGCAATCAGTAGTGGGAAAATTGCGAAAGCTCCTGCGTACCGAGCCAAAGTGTCCAGTCTTCTGTACAAAGACTTGGGCGCGATGAAAAGAATTGAGTCAGCAGAGACATCACTAACATGCATGGTATGGAAGAGATTGACTGAGAAGCAGAAACAAGAAAGACATGAGCCTGGTCGTAGTGGCTCACACCTTTAATCCCAGCACTCGAGAGGCAGAGTTAGGCAGATCTCTGTGAGTTAGGGGCTAACCTGGTCTACAGAGAGAGTTCCAGAACAGTCAGGGAAGGGCAGTTACACAGAGAAATCGTATCTTGGAAAAAAAAAAAGAAAAAAGAAGACATGAACTGAAGCAATTGTTAAAGGATGAAAAGTAGGAAATACATGAAACATGGATTCCAAAATTACTTCAGGAAGTCCAATAACTAAGGCCAGTGAGAAAGAACCAACAAACTCAACTGCAGAACTGAGGACATTTAGATTGAATGCAAAGCCTTGAAACTGGGGATATTAAAGTGTCTAATAGACTTGTGTCTATCATTCTTAATCATTCTGAATCTGAAAACATGCTCAGCTATTTGTGAATCAACACTACATATATCAATACGTAATATTTTAGGTTGTGAGAAATGTCCAAAGACCCACTCCTGAAACTGATTTTTCATGTAATGTCATTTATAAAGCATCTTATATTCCTCAGGAGGAAGTCTTTATAGATACTATTTGAAAATTTAAGAAACATATATAAAGCTTTAAAAATGTTGCTTCAAATATTTTAATAGAAAATTGTCTAGTGCTATTTACCAATATTAACATTAAAATGTTCCTAAATCATCTACAATGAAGTCTATTGTGAACTTGGTTCTAATTTTTGAAGAAATCTACACATAAATGCATATATCACTTTAATATTACCTTATGGTTCAAGTAGTATTTCCTACCCAATACATCTCACATGTTTCACATTCTCAGCACTTCAGACAATTATTTTTGTCAGTAATTACCCTCATTATTCTTACTCCATCTCTTTCCATCACAAGGAAGAACTCCTCCTTAAAGTATTTTTAATATTATATATAAAATGCTTATAGAAATAGATGTCTAAAATCAACTGCATTTACAAAGGGCACTTAAATAATGTTTGTTTGCACTAATGAGAGCTACAGAAACTCAGTGAGAGGGAAATGGGAGGATTTTGAAGAGGAAAAGCAAAGAGAAAATTTTAAAATTATAATCACAGAAAGAACTATTTTTTTATAAAGGGCAAGTAGAAACATATCTTTTCCTACAGCTGAATTAAAAGAACATAGAATTTTTGAGTTTGAAATGAAAGAAGAAAGAAATGCAGTTTTTAAAATAAATACCAATAGTCAACGTGATGTTACAAAGCACTTTCCCACACAGTCACGCTGGGGACAAAATGCCCTTCCATTTAGGTTAGATTCTGATTTCTCTTCACTGATTATATAGACATCTATTTTTCTCTACACCAATATCTTTATAAATATAGATCCTTGAACAATATGAAAAGATGCTGTGCTTGATTTGTAACAAGAGATAATAAGCTATTATTAAAGATTAGGTAGCATGAGAAAGAAGTGTCCCTTCTGGAAATAAAGTAACATTAAATAAAAAGCTTTATACAGAAAATTTAAATTGATTAGTCAGAAATAACTAGCTAGGAGCGAGAGAAGACTGGAGAGGTTCAGCAGTTAACGACATTTGCTCATAAGGGCGAGAGTTCAGGTCCAAGCTCCTTCATTACAAGCTGGTATTCCCATGTCACCTGTAACTCCAGCTGCCAGGTATCTGATGCCCCATTCTGACCTCTACTCACTCCAGGTGCCTGCACCTTCACACGCACATATGTGCGCACATTCACACAATCACATGAACAAATAAATTTAAAACCACAAACTGTTAAAGATAAAGACGAACCAAGGGAGTGGAAGGGAATAAGACAGATTAATAGGAAACAAGCATAATCAAAATATACGTTCATATATAATTATCATAATAAAACGCTTTATATGTTAATACATGCTATTTTTTAAAATCACTAATGATTATTGTTTATCCCATTCCAATTCAGCGCTGAAGACCTCAAATTGTCAAGAGAGTATAAATCCCTTAGGCCTCAGGTATAAACTCTCTGATGAGGAAGAAACACAGAGGCTTTGGTCTGCAATCACCTCAACCAAGTGCAGAGAGAAAATCTGCAAGCAACTCAGTGTAAGTAAAACCAAGAAAATGTCATTTTTTTCAGCATCAGCTGTAATCACTGCAATGTGGACAGGAAGCCACAGAACAAAAGGCTCAGAGATAGAGTCCCAGAATGCCTCACTAGGCTGCACTCCACCATGGGTGAGGTAACAGTGTGATGAGGGTGTTTTCAAATGGCTGAGAGCTTCCTGGGAAAGAAGGTAAAGAACAAATAATTGAAAGGGTCATCTAATCATTGGTTGGCATGTGTTATCACAGCCGTTTGGATGAGCTCAACTCAGTGTCAGTCCCTCTGCTGAGAAGCCTGCATAAATTTGCTTGTTAGATACTTTATGCCTCTCTACTAACTCTGTCTTCAGCTTTTGAAGACTTACAGATTCACAGGAAATTTTAAAGATAATGCAGCAAATCCTGCCTACATCTTTGGATGATTCTCCCTCCACGGTTCATCTTGCATAATAACCCTAGGCATCAAAACCTCAGCTTTGTTATTGGTAGTGTCCCTGTGATTAGACGGCATTTTCTCCCTTCTTTAGATAGATTCCTATAGCTGCCATATTAGTCAAGATAACAAATACCCATCAGAGATCTGAGTCTGTGTAAATGTCTCTCACCTTTGCCCCCCTAAACACACCACCCCAGCCACCTACTAGTTCTAAATCAACTCAATCACTAGTCCCTTCTTTATCTTAAAAATCTTGCCATCTTGGAAAGATTGTACCCCAAATCATACACAGACCTTTGCAAATTAGGTGTTGCCATGGAGAGCCACCATTTGTCCAGGTTTCTTTCTCACAGATTGCAAGTGCTATTTCACGGTGTGGTAATGCAATGTGTTTAACCAACAGTTTGCTAAAGAACATTTTAGCTGTTGACGCTTAAATTATTGCCAGTGAAGCTTTTTCGAAATATTTTCCCATTTTGACACGAGCATAAGTTTTGTGTAAGCAAAACTGGCTAGCAGCTCAGGGGCTGGACTGTGTGTTTGGATTCCTTAAATACTGCCAAATTATTTTTGCAGAGTGATTATGCCATTTTCGATGCTCACAACAATCTATAAAAGACCCAGAGCTCTGAGTCTTTGCCCACTTTAGCATGGTCACTGATTTTATGATCATAGCAGTGATGATGGCCCTGCAGCCATAGCCCATCGTGCTTCATGTGACGATGTCCTATCATGTTGATAATTCCCATCTTCCTAATGGCTGATAAGCCTGACAGGTTTTCATTTATTTGTACATATAGCCCTCTGGTGAAATATATTTCATATATTTTACCAATTTTCTAATTTCCCTTTTTTCAATAATTTTGCATCTTCATCAAAAACTAGTGGCTACACCTGTGTGCAGTTTACTCTCTGGAACCCTACTGTGCTTCCCCTGCGTGCCAGTCCCTCCAATATTAGAGTGTTCATTAGCATAGCAGCACAAAAAGCCCTGAAAGCAAATGGAATGCTGTATGCATCTTTTTCATTTTATATTCATTCTTTGAAAATTTCATGCCATATGTTTTTAAAATATTCACTGCCCAACTCCTCCACAATCCACCCCCTCTTTCTTTCTAAACCCAACCTTGCTCCACACACCTTATACACGTTTTAAAACCCATTGACTCCAATTTGTACTACCCAAATGCTTTTATATGTGAGATCACCCATGAAGCATGGTCAACTTGCCAGGAGCCCACCCGTAAAGGAAACTGACTGCCCCTTGCTCAGAAGTTATCAGTTACCAACAGCTCTTCCACTAAGAGCTGGCTTCATGCCACCTCCTCTCTCCACCCTGGGATTTTGTCTGACTTGAGCTTGCACAGGTCTCGTGCTTGTTGTCACAACTACTGTGAGTTTACGTGCACAACTGTCCTGCTGCACCCTGAAAACAGTGTTCTTTTTTTTTTAAATATTTTCTCTCATTTATTATATGAACTTAGTTTCTTCATTACAGAAAAGTCAAATATTTTCTAAATTTGTTAATGTTTGAGTAGGAAGCTAGCAGCATCTAACCTAAATGTTGCTATGTTGTTGATTACCATACAGCTTTCTATTCATATCCCTGTTTTGTTTCATTAAATATTATATAAATGTACTTATATACC
>PVIU01022134.1:0-30045 GCA_004026605.1 Ondatra zibethicus | reverse complement strand
AAGGCAGAGAGAGAATATCCAAATTAACAAAATCAGAAATGAAAAGGGGGACATAACAACAGACACAGAGGAAATACAGAGGATCATCAGGTCATATTTTGAAAACCTGTACTCCACAAAATTGGAAAACTTAAAGGAAATGGACAACTTTCTGGATAAATATCAATTACCAAAATTAAAGCAAGACCAGATAAGCAAATTAAACAGACCTATAACTGCTGAAGAAATAGAAACAGTCATCAAAAGTCTCGCAACCAAAAAAAGCCCAGGACCAGATGGTTTCAACTCAGAATTCTATAAGACTTTCAAAGAGGAACTAATACCAATTCTCCTCAAATTATTTCACACAATAGAAACAGAGGGAACATTGCCAAACTCTTTTTATGAGGCTACAATTACCCTGATACCCAAACCACAGAAAGACAATACTAAGAAAGAAAATTACAGACCAATCTCACTAATGAACATTGATGCAAAAATATTAAATAAAATACTAGCAAACAGAATCCAAGAACACATCAGAACCATCATCCACCATGACCAAGTCGGCTTCATCCCACAGATGAAGGGATGGTTCAACATATGAAAATCTGTCAATGTAATACATCATATAAACAAGCTAAAAAATAAAAAACACATGATCATCTCATTGGATGCCGAAAAAGCGTTTGACAAAATACAACATCCCTTCATGATAAAAGTCTTGGAGAGAGCAGGGATACAAGGAACATACCTAAACATAATTATGGATACTCTTCTTATACATTACTAAAACCCAGTAGAATCTACAGTAACACTGAGAATGTGTTTTCCATGACCAATAAATTTGTGATTGAATAAAACATACCATTTGATATTGCTCTAGGTACATAATCCTGTAGTGTCCTTTTTACCAGCATTTCTGGGTTCAATTTCTTTGGTTTCATAAAGCCATGGCCAAGTGTGGCTTGGAGATATTAAATAGAAAATTTATGATTTAAATAGTTGATAATTTTTAGATTGCTTGATGTCCTGCTTAGCATGATAAACTCTGGGCCATCCTTCTCCATTCTTCCCTGGATGTAAACAATCATTTGCCCACACATTGTCCCTGTAGACACTCCCTGCGTATTTGTCACTTTATGACTTCTCCACTATCAGGTTAACTCTTTCAGTGTCAGTGATTCTGCCCATGTAAACTTTATTTTCAGAATAATAGCACTGAAATAGAAAATAACTGGCTTATGTAATTCAGATATCCCAAAGGGTGGCCATGGGTTCCTTCATCTGAATAAGTGCTCTCAACTTCCTAATGCTGTGACCCTTTAATACAGTTCCTCTTGTTGGGGTGACCCCGAACCATAAAATTATTTTATTGTTACTTTGTAACTGTAATTTTGCTACTGTTATGAATTAATATAAATATCTGTGTTTTCCAATAGTCTTACGTGACTACTGTGAAAGAGTCATTCAACTCCCAAAGAGGTTACTTGTTGAGAATCACTTATCTAAATACTATTTCACACCCTCACAAGGTACGTAATCTACAATGCAGGAATGGAAAAGACAGAGAGAAAAAACACACATAACTTTTAGTAGAGTATATTGTTATAATAATTTTGTTTGTCATTATTGTTGGCAGTTTCCCCAATGCCTAGTTTATAAGGTAAACCTTGTAATAAGAAGGCTATAGAGAATAGAAAAGGCACAGTATAATACAATGTAAGTCTTACACTGTATGTGGTTTCAGGCATTCACTGGGGTTGAGAGATGTGTACCCTGAAGATAAGTTGGTTATACATAAAATTTCTTTGTTTGTACTTTATTTAGAAATTAAGAGTGCTTTCTTATTAAAAGTACATTTTTATATATAATTGTAGAATGCTATTCTGTGTGCATTTATATTACTTACTGCAATGGCTTATATTCATTTTATCCATGAAAGACAGGATAGTTAAATTTTATTCAGTCATATTTTATAATTTTGTTGAAAAATGTTTTTAAATATTTGAAATATTTGAATAAATGTAGTATACATTGTTTCTGCCTTCTTCCTTTAATAAATTTCAAAACAAAACAAACCTGTTCTTTGGTTTTACATATTTTTACAAAAACTAAATAAATTATTGTTAAAATAGTCATTTCATAAGCAGTAAATAAATTTTAAACAAAACAATTGAAGAAGCTTATAGTTTTGCTCATTTTAAGTCTAATACACTTAAATCCCAAAACTATCATAGCAGAGTATTTGGAATTGTGAAATTATCATGATATTTTGTTTTACAACTTTTCCATCTTTTGTTTCTTTTCTAGTAGAACAAGGAAAGTATAGCTTTCAAAATTTATTCACAATTCTAGCTTAGATATCCATCTAATAATTCCATCTGAGTGATAACAAATCCACAGGTAGTTCTCAAATAAAGAGATTTTATGTATGAGGACAGCAAAGAAAATTATAAAGAAAATATCTAACATCTAATAACAGCTACTGAACACATTGTGGTCTATTCACACTGTTCAAAACATACATTTTTCTTTTCTTCTAAGATATACTTATTATTCTGATGTATATGTGTGTGTACTTACATGAATCTACATATCCGGCATGCATGCAAAGGCCTGGGCAAATCAGATGAGGACATCAGATTTCCTGGAATTGGAGTTACAGGGGTTGTGGGCAGAGACTAGGTATTTTGCAGGAGCAGTAAGCACTCTTAAACACTGAGCTACATCTTTACTCTCTAAAATATGCTTTGTTAATTCAGATCTATTGCTGGAGGCTTCATGACATCATGACTTGTCATGCCCCCTGAAAAATCTCAAAGTCTCAGAATTTTGGTATATTATACTTACATATATTTTGATGTGGTGATAGCAAAATCACAAATATGGTATTCTGTGTGTCAAAACAGCCAGAAAAAAATGTAACATTTGTTGATAGGGATTGTTGCTAAACTAATGCCACCAAAAATAGTTTAGATTATTTATTTATTTATTGGCAAAAGGAGACAGTAATGCAGTTACATTTTAATTTAAAATTTATATATAAAATAATTTCCTCTTCTTTATTTTATATATTTGTACTGTTTACAATGAATACATATTTTCCTATCAGGAAAATGCTAGAAAAGAAGAGAGAGTCTCTGTTGCAGCTCAGTTCAGATAACCATGGGCCTCAAAGCTCATCGCTTGAAAGCATTTCTGTTGGTAACAAAGAGGAACAGAGCCTGCACAGGGTCTTCTCTGTAGTGGAGAGACCAGATCGTCCCAGTCAAACACAGCAAGTCAAGAGACACTGAGAAACCTCATTGACCTTGTGTCCATCTCCAAGGCTGTGTGTCAGTTCTGTTATGCTCAAATTCAACAGCTTCATAGGAAGAGATGTTCAATCAAGATGAAAGAATAAAGGCAATGTAGTAAAACTTTAAACATCACATTGTGAAAAATGTAACATTTGTGAAGAAATTTTTAGTAAATATCAAGAGCCTAAAAATGGTCATAGTTTTGGAGTAACTTATTTCAATTCTGAAGATAAGTTTCAAGAAAACTACTTAAAATATTGGACAGTTTTTGTGTACCAATGTGTTCAGTGAAATTTTATTTTAAAGGGTCAAATATTAGATTTAAATATCAAGTAAGAGACCATTAAGTTAATCACAGTAGATTTACCTGGTGAACTACCATGCACAAATTAAAAACAACATTTTGAAAATGCTTAATATGTGTTAATTTAAAAAAGAGAGAGAACACCAGGATGTATCAATGGATTTGCCCAAATGATGTTAACAATTTTGCCTAGAGGAACCTGGAAGAAAATCAAAAGAGCAATGATATGTATTTTGTGTAGCTGTTTTTGTTGATAGCTAGTGATGTGATTGTTTTTCCTCTTTTTTCACTATTTCCTAAATTTTCATTTTTGAATGTTATTTTGGGAGACAAAGAACTAAAAATAGTGTTTAAAAATTTCATTAGTATATAGTATTCTCATAGAAATGGTGCATTTTAACAATGCCTCAAATATTTCATACCAACTTGAGTGTGATTCTGATATGCAATGTCCTTCTGTATATGTGTTGCTTTTATTGTATAATGAATAAAGCTGTTTTGGTCAATGGCTTAGCAGAGTAAGGCCAGGCAGGAAATTCGACTAGAGATATATAGGGAGAATAGGTAGAGTCAAAGAGATGCCAAGTCGCTGCTGCAGGAGAAAGACACTTGCCAGAATATTACCAGTAGGCCACAGTCTCATGGTGATACATAGATTAATAAAAATGGGTTAATTTAATATATAAGTGTTAGCGAGGAATATTCCTAAGCTATTAGCAAGTAGTGTTGTAATTAATATAGCTTCAGGTCTGGACAGCCAAGAAATGAATGAGCAGTCTCTGGTTACATGATTCCATTCTTATTGGCTCTCTACCTACCAGTTGCAATTCAATAAAAGTCTGTCTTTCAGAAACCCCATTCTTGCAGAAGCCCACATCTTAATGTTACCTCAGAGCTTGGAATGATATTTTGTCTATAGAGTTTCAGGTAGTAAGTAGTGTAAGGAAGGAACTACAGAATAATTAATTCAACAATTAAAGATTATGATAGAAAAAAGTTTGGTTGAGCATTTTTCACCATGATAAAGGTCTTGGAGAGAGCAGGGATACAAGGAACATACCTAAACATAATAAAGGCAATATACAGCAAGCCAACAGCCAACATCAAACTAAATGGAGAGAAACTCCCAGCGATCCCACTTAAATCAGGAACAAGATAAGGTTGTCCACTCTCTCCATATCTATTCAATATAGTTCTTGAGGTACTAGCTAGAGCAATAAGACACAAAAAAGAGGTCAAGGGGATACAAATTGGAAAAGAAGAAGTCAAACTCTCACTGTTTGCTGAAGATATGATAGTTTACATATGCCATCCCAAAAATTCTACCAAGGAACTTCTACAACTCATAAACATTTTCAGTAATGTAGCAGGATACAAGATTAACTCAAAAAAATCAGTAGCCCTCTTGTACACAGATGATAAAAGGGCTGGGGAAGAAATCAGAGAAACAACACCCTTCACAATAGCCACAAATAGCAGAGTAACTCTAACCAGACAAGTGGAAGACTTGTATGAAAAGAACTTTAAATCTATGACGAAAGAAACTGAAGAAGACACCAGAGGGTGGAAAGATCTCCTATGCTCTTGGGTAGGCAGAATTAACATAGTAAAAAATGGCAATCTTATCAAAAGCACTCTACAGATTCAACGTAATGCCCATCAAAATCACAGCAAAATTCTTCATAGACCTCAAAACAATGGTCCTCAGCTTCATATGGAAAAGCAAAAACCCAGGATAGCCAAAACAATCCTGTACAATAAAAGAACTTCTGGAGGCATCACAATCCCTGACTTTAAACTCTACTACAGAGCTACAGTACTGAAAACAGCCTGGTATTGGCATAAGAACTGACAGGAGAACCCATTGCATTTCCCACAGACAGATAAAATGAAAAACCACTCTGATCTTCGTATTTTAATATATGTGCTACGTTTAAGTAGCCAATTTTTAAAAAGAGTGACCTGATGGTAGCTGTGAAGCCTGTGAAGTGTGTGTCCAACCTAAGTTCTTCCTTGTGAGGGACTGCCAAATACTGTGAAGAGCTGAGCGACTCCTCATGTAATGTTAACCATTGACCCGAGTCTCCCATAAATGCCAGCTATACTTGTGGTCTTTCCTCAATAGCTGTTTCTAAATAAAGGCAAATGCAGCTAGGACAGAGGAAAGAGACTTGTAGCCACGACTGGGGAGGGGTAATGTGGAAAGAATTTAAAGAGAAGTTGGATTAAAGGCGTCAGTTTATTTCTTTGTATTTGATTGGTGAAGCTACTTTTATTTGTATTTCAAACAGAATTGTGATACATGCCAACAATGACTTATATATGTAAATGGCAGAGTTTATTATATAGATCTGGAGAATTAGTCATGATCTAAATTATATTACATAAAATTAGAATGATTGATTTCTTTTCCCTTCACCATATTTCTTTTACTTGTAACATCTCAGAAATAAGGGAATTCATGTTTTAAAATGCATTCATTCAGCTCACAATATTTTACTGTCTACTCTACATTGTATCTTATTATGGTGTTAAAACAAGATAAACATAGGGCAAGTTCTGTCTTCATGAGACTTGTATCTACTTTAAAATCAAAACTTCTGAGAAAATTATCATCATGAGTGAAATTAAACGAACAAGGTTTCCACATTTATATGATCATGGAGTTGCTTTATAGAATGCTATGAATTGCATAGTATGTCCAGGTAGTCAAGGAACAAGTATCTCAAGAGAGCCTGTTTCACTCTCTGAGAAACAGTGGAAGTAGATACGAAAAGAGAAGAGTTAAACAGTGCATGCTGCCAAACTCGTTTGTGGAAGTCCTAATTCCCAAGGTGATGATCATAGAAAATGATGTAGTTGTAAGTATAAAGTGTTTACTAGTGAATTATTGTTCCTGTAAAAAATGCTTGAAAGTCTCCTCACCCCTTCTGAGTGAGGACAGAAACTAAATGCCGTGTATAAAAGAAAATAAGACGAAATCTGATGCACATTGACCTTGGGTGTTCAGGCTCTGCTGTTCATTAACTGCCCAGCTTTTGAATCTTTGTTGTATCAACTATAATGAACTGCACACAATGAAAATTCTGATTACAATGGACCTGATGAAAATTTGGGACTTCTCCCCAAGGTTACTGATTGTATTCATTCCTAAGAAACCATATGTTGGACACTTTTAACATCAATCAGAGACTTGGCTCTTCTTGAATCACTGTGAGTACTCTAAATCAACAGCCTGAAAACAAGAACACTAGTAACAACAAAAGCTACACTTATAAACTGTAATGAAATGCCATGAAAATTGCTTGTTTTGATTTTTCATACTTGTTCAGCAATACTTAAATGTGGTCTTACTAGTAATGTGTTTGGAATTGACACTTCTTCTGGTCACGTAAGTTTACAAGGTCATTCCCAATGGGGAGTTTTACAGTGAGCATTGGCCTAATGTGCCTCTAAAACATTAGTTTTGTGGGTAATTTTTTGTTCGTTTCTTTTTATTTATTTATTTTTTTACATTTCAATTAAAGTTTCGCCCACTCGACTCTTACCAGTCTCTCTCTCTCTCTCTCTCTCTCTCTCTCTCTCTCTCTCTCTCTCTCACACACACACACACACACACACACACACACACACACACACACACACACACATTCTGCCTGCACCCTGCAACCTCATCCAAAATCTCCTCTGTTCAGATACAGATGAACCTCCCATGGATATATCATGGTATATCAAACTGTAGTGAGATTAGGCTCCTCCTCTTCTATTAAGGTTGACTGGGGCAATCCAGTAGAAATAATAGGTCTCAAAAGCAGGCATCAGAGTCAGAGACAGTCCCTGATTTCACTGTTAGGTGTCTCACAAAAAGACTAAGTTACAGCACTATAACATACACACAGAGGTCCTAGGTCAGTCCCATCAGGTTCCCTAGTTATCAGTTGAATCTCTGTGAGCTCCAGTTAGCCCAGGTTAGCTGGTTCTGTGGTGCACTCGACACCACTGGTTCTTACAATCCTTCCTCTCTCCTTGTGCAGGATTCCCAGAGACCCGCATAATGTTTGGCTGTGGGTCTCTGCACCTGTTTCCATCAGTTTCTGGGTGAAGCCTTTCTGATGACAGTTGGGCTAGGCATCAGTCTATGGAGTAGAGCAGACAATCAATAGGAATGACTTTTTTTTTTTTTGTATGGCTCTATCCAAGGTCTCTGAGGTATTCTGTCCCTGGGTCTAAAAACCCTAGCTGGAACTTGAAATGTAGCTAAGTATTCTTTCACCTTCCCAGTATAAACAAAGCCCTGAGCTTCAACCTTAACAAGAGCAATAACAACTAACCAACCAATCAAAAACAAACCTGACAGAGCAATTCTGTGAAACAAGTTCCAGAGACCGATTTGGCTCGGTCTACCATATTTCTAAATGTAGTTTCCTTTGATATATTCTTGTTTCTAGAAACATCAATTATAGCCATACAAATACATATTTAAAAGTTTGCTCTAAAGTGGTTTTAATCTTACAGTATAAAGTTTTGAAGAAAATTTAATTGAGTTTTTCTGAATGGCACATATAGTGATATTTTATGGGCAGTGACAACCTTAAAATATTTTAGAGATTTTTGTGATTATGTTTTTTCCACTGAAAGTCAAAATGATATGAAAATAGCAAATATGTTCCTGGGCCACACATGGCTGATGGCAATTTGTTGCACAAATTTGCCTGGTACATAATCGAATTCTTACCACTCATTTCAAGCTGATTACACTCTTTGAAGATGTTCTACTTTTTCCCGACTTTGCATTTCAGACAAACATTAGCTGGGCAATTGCTTGTAGTTTTTGTTTTCCATTCTCTAGCTTTTAATGCCATTTGAAGATCTAAAAACCTTCAAGAAGCAGCAAAGCAAGGAAGTGCTGCCCAGCTTTCTAAAAGAAAATAAAGCCACTTTAAGGTATGCTTATTCCTCTAATTTCATGGATACTAAAATCTACAAATGAGTTCCAGGGCAAGCCCATTTTGAACAGAGTTACTCTGCTCTTCTTCTAACTGAGAGAGAATTTCATACTAAGTTTGAGCAGCAACATTTCCCCAGATTAAGAAAACTTTGCAATGACATGAATTCTAGACCTGACAGGATATGTTAAAACAATGAACAGCATCTCCTCAAAAGTCACAGCATCTTATTTGGGCAAAATAAAACCATATAATTTCTTTTTATTTTTGTATTAATTAAATTTATCAAGCTAATAAATAAAGGATTTTTTTTTGTCCTGGTTTGGTTTCTTTTCTTATTAAACTATCACACAGAGTAAAAACTGTATTTTGTTTGTAAGGAGAAACCATTTATTCTCTAAGGCTCAGGTAAATGGCTAGAATATCAAGGATATTATTATCAATAATATATTATGTTTCTATGGTGTAGGAGGTCCTTCTGTTTGTGTATTGTTTTCATTGGTTGAATAAAGAGACTGCTTTGGCCTTTTGATAGGGCAGCCCTCAGATAGGCGGGGAAGACAGAACAGAATACTGGGAGAGAGGAGGCAGGCAGAGAGAGCCGCAATGAATCTCTGGCCTAAGATGGACGTAGGTTAAAATCTTTTTGGTAAGCCACAAGCCATGGTGATACACAGATTACTAGATATAGGTTAAAGCAAGATGTGAGAGTTAGCCAAGAAGAGGCTAGATATAATGGGCCAGGCAGTGTTTTAAATGAATACAGTTTCTGTGTAATTATTTCGGGAGTATAAAGGTATGATTTCAAAATTTGGGTCTAAGGATATGATGCTTTAGAAAAGAGGTTCTTCTTTTGTTTTCACAGAGGATGAGACCCTGTGGATTCCTTCTAGACCAATATGGTATGATAGACCATGCCATCCTAAAAGGTCACTGTGAACACCTTCAGAAAATTACTTCACTCAACTGGTGACTGAGATGAACCTAGCACACAGGATACACCATGAAAGACCTGGTTAACAGTGCCCCCATTCAGCACAAAGCAGTTTGTAGAGAAAAAACTACACCCATATTCCCAAATATTGTTTATAAATGTTCTTTTACATTTAAAGGGGGAGATGATATAGATATAACTCATTTGCATTGTTATAAATCTTGATTTATTGATATAGGTTTAAGATCAATTTAGTTATATGTATATGTATTTCTGCTCTTGATTAAGGTATTGTGAATTTGTAGTTCATTTAAAAAATTTAACGTATAATTAGGAAATATAAGTTGTTAATAGATAATCATCTATAATAATCAAGCTTGTAGTCATGTTAGTTAGATTTTCTAGATATATATATAGAGAGATATATTTTAGTTAGATAGACATTCTTCATATCTTTCAAAGACTACAAAATATGGCATTTAATGTTTTAATAACTTAGGGCTTTTCATGACAATGAGACACGTCTGCTCCTGGCAGCACCAATCTACTTCAAGAGAAAAATGGGCATCAAAGAGATGATTAGCCACTTGGACAAGAAACTGCTCTTGCCTGGACTGTTGCATAAACTGGACACAAAGAACCTGCAGAGAGAGGACTGCTGAACTTGCCTAAAGGTGAGATGATCCTTTGGGGTTCCCGATTCATGAAAGAGTCTATGACACGTTCTACAGGATACAGAAGAAAGTGAACTGTCTTTGAATTTTCCTGCTTCATGGAAATGTCTGCTGGATACTATGGGCCTGCTGGCTAAAGATGGATGCCCCAACGGTACAGAAGAACTTTGGGTACTGTACAGGCAGCGAGATGTCTCTGTCATTTCTAGAGTTTTGGAAGTTGCTTATTTCTTGTTTACTTAGGTAATATTTTATCCTTCTGGAGTCTTTGATGGAGTTGAAGAATGGATAGTTATAATTTTCCTTTGTTATGATAAAAGATAAAATAGATATAAATATTGTAACTGTAATTCTTGCTTGATAATTGTTTTGTTATTTGTAATTTTACTATGTTAAAATAAAAGCCTTTGTTTTTTTGTTTAAACAGAAAAAGGGGAAATGGTGTAGGAGGTCCTTCTTTTTATGTATTGTTTTCATTGGTTGAATAAAGAGACTGCCTTGGCCTTTTGATAGGGCAGCCCTCAGATAGGCGGGGAAGACAGAACAGAATACTGGGAGAGAGGAGGCAGGCAGAGAGAGCCGCAATGAATCTCCAGCCTGAGATGGACGTAGGTTAAAATCTTTTGGGTAAGCCACAAGCCCATGGTGATACACAGATTACTAGATATAGGTTAAAGCAAGATGTGAGAGTTAGCCAAGAAGAGGCTAGAGATAATGGGCTAGGCAGTGTTTTAAATGAATACAGTTTCTGTGTAATTATTTTGGGAGTTAAGCTAGCCATGCAGCTGGGAGCCAGGTGCCAGGAATACAGTGCATGACTCTTACTACATTTCTATAAAATAATCTCATGAAAAGAAGTCATATTCAAAGTAAGATCCAATAAAGATCTGCATTTCATAGAATAATAAAGTCTGCTAAAGGTCTTTTGAAAAGCAATATGAAAGTCCACTAGAAGCTTCCAGTAGTTTCTAGAGACCCCCTAAAAAGAGGAATCTTAGTGGAATTACCATAAAATCAAGATACCTCAATCAGATGTCTTATTTCACCATGAAAACTCAACACCAGAAATGGGTAATATCTTGTTGAATCATTGGCCAAAGGGGTCTCCCAAACTTCCCAAATATCACAGACTATTGCAAATGCTATTGGTTACTCTTCAGAATGTGAGGGTGAGTTTCTATTGCTTTGGAGCACTTAGTCCAAAATTGAATGTCTATTTCAAAGGCCTCCCATCAAAGCTCAGGAATTTATGTGGAAGGGAAAGAAGAAAGATTATCAAAACCAGAGGTCTTAGGTGGATCTAAAGGAATGGTGTCTTCTGGAAATAAGAGAGCTGATGGACATATGAACTTACAGAGAGCTGTAGTGGCATACACAAAAGTGGAACAAATTCAAGTGATTCAAAATCCCAGCATAAAGAAGAGAAAGTGAGTACAAAGTCCCACTCTTAACCAGCAAGCAATTTGCAATTGATACCTGTTATGAGAGGGGAAATCAGTTCTCTCCAGTGGAATGGAGATATGGCATATCAGCGGCATTCCAAGGCAGGCCACATGCTCAAGGTTAGTTGACTAAGACAAAACTGACAGTATATTTTCATGTGTGTGTGTGTACTTTTATTGTTATGGTTTGGTGTTTCTGTCTTTTTGCTTTTGTTTAGTGCTCTTGGCATTTTTATTTTGAGAACAATTCATTTTTTGAAAGAAAAAAACATGAAGTTTTGTAGGTAGTAAGATTGTAGGATTGTAGAGAATTTGAGGGAGAGTAGCAGATATGAACAAATATATGGTATGAAAATTTTAAAGATAATAATAATAATAATAATACAGAAAGTAAATCAATGGCTAACAAACTGTCATGCACTAACTTTCTATTGTATACTACAGGACTTAAGAAGTTAGAGAACAAAGCCAAGGTACCATTCATAAGTAAGGCTTACTCCAGCAGGAAAGAAATTCCAGGTAATGGACAATAAAATGTATTCAGACTCAGGCAGAAGGGAGGATTGGCAATTATGAATGCCATAGGCAGGAAGATAGAGCTGAGGATTGAACTGTGTCTCATAGGCTGAGTAAGCTGAAGAAAGAAGATAGTCAAGGCAGAGCGCCTGCTGTTTCTGACAAGACAGATTAATATATGTATATGTGAACATCATAGGACAACAATGCAGAAGTAGGCAGGATTCCCTGATATACCTTGCTATATAGTTAAGGTTTTATTTCTTGCAGCAGTGAGAAGCAGATATATTTTTGAACATTATCATAGCTGAGTTCCATCAGGCATAAAATTATGATTTAAATGAATGGCATTCAATTTTTGGTGAGAAAACGAAAGAGAGAAAGAGAGGCAGAGAAACAGAGAAAGACATAGAGAGACAGAGACAGACTGACACACACACACACACAGAGACAGAGAGAGAGAGAGAGAGAGAGAGAGAGAGAGAGAGAGAGAGAGCTCAAATGTGAAGGTCCTTGTGGAACTTAGCTGCATCTTGCCTTTGTGGTGGTACACGGTGTATGTTTGAGTATTAGGATTAGCATGTAAATGCATACAACACCAGCACTAGAGAAAAGAAACATTTCTTTTTGTTTGAAAGTATTCACTGTTTAGTGCCAAAGGTTAGAATTTTCATCTGCCTTTTCAGAAAAGTATAATAATTCTTGTGACAGTGAAAGCTAACTGATGTTTCTAGAGTCCTGTTCTGTGCATGCATGGCACAACCTCTGGCGTTTTCGGGAGACCAAGTATTTGAATGGGGTCTGTGAGCAGACTGCTGCAGCTTGCTTAATGACAACATGCGCTGGCTGTGTGCCTGAGAATGGGGCTGTGTACACGATTCTCAGAGGTGCAAACAGCTCTGCCATGCTGGACTAGGTGGTGCAAGCATGCAGTACTGTATTTGACCTAGCTGCAGCTTAAGTTTTAAGAAGTGCTTAGCATTTTAAGAAGTATCTGTAAAGAATTACAGATACACAGTAGGACAGATTCAGACATAAAAGACCTCTAAATGGGTCATAGTTTTGGATAAATGTATGTAAGCTTGGAAGAGAGGAGAAAAAATGTATAGAGAGTTGGAAAAGAAGTAAATGCTTTAAAGAGGGGGGGTAAACTCTTTAAAGAGACAGAGTACAGATAGTCATAGATTAAAAGGGGTAAAGGAAAATAAGCCACATAAAAATAGAGAATTCACAGAGAGTCTGGATTATGTATATATACATATATATGTAATATACACACACACATATATAATATATATAATGATAATACATATATATGCATTATCATTGAATTTTTTGACTGTGAAAGAGCTAAACACAGACAGACATTTCATTGTATAGACTGCTAAATTAAACCAACATAAAGGTATCTTGATTCCAAAATTTGAGTCTAAGGATATGTTGCTTTGGAAAAGAGGTTCTTCTTTTGTTTGCACAGAAGATTAGAACCTGTGGATTGCTTCCAGACCAATATGGTTTGATGGAACAAGATCCCCTGAAAGGTTGCTGTAAACACCCCCACAAAGAAAATGCTTTGCCCAATAAACAGCAGAAAGCAGTTTGGGAAACTATGCCTATTCCCAAATTCTGTCTATAAATGTTTGTTTACATTTAAGGTAGGATATGATATAGATATGAATAATTTGCATTGTATAGATCTTGGTTTATTGATATAAGTTTAAGGTCAATTTTGTTATATGTATATTTCTGCTCTTGATTAAGGTATTGTGATTGTGTAGTTCATTTAAAAACATAATGTATAATCTAAAAATATAGGTTAATAGATAATCGTCTGGTGTGGGACAATTGTCTCTATTCTGTCAATTATATTTTAAATAAACACTGATTGGCCAGTAGCCAGGCATGAAGTATAGGTGGGACAACCAGACAGGAAGTAGAGGTGGGTCAAGGAGAACAGGAGAATTCTGGGAAGAAGGAAGCCGATTCCTTTGTAGTCCCAGTCCAGACACAGAAGAAGCAAGATGTGACTGCCTTGCTGAAAAAGATATTGAGCCATGTGGCTAACACAATAAGAATAATGGGCTAATATACATTATAAGAGTTAATACGAAGCCTGAGGTAATGGGCCAATAAGTCTATAGTTAATGTAGACCTCTGTGTGATTTTTTGGGACTTAACAATTGTGGGAACTGGGCAGGACAGAAACCCTAACAACAATCATCTATAATAGTCAAGCTTGCAGTTATGTTAGTTAGATTTTCTAGATGTATAGAGATATATTTCAGTTAGATATGTATTCTTCAAATCTTTCAGAGACTTTCAGAGTATAGCATTTAAAATGTTTTAATAACTTAGAACTTTTCATGACAGTGAGACACATCTGCTCCTGTATTACCAATTACTTCAAGAGTAAGATGGGCATTGAAGAAGCTTCTTATGGAGTTAGTTAGCCATTTGGGCAAGAAACTGCTCCTTCCTGGACTGCTGAACAGGACATGCAGGACCCACAAAGAAATGACTGCTGAACCTGCTTAAAGGTGAGACGATCCTTCAGGGTTCCTCTTTCATGAAAGAGTCTGCTAGACATTCTGCAGGACACAGAAAAATATGATGGACAAACTGCCAGCATAGGTTGAACTGTCTTTGACATTTCCTGCTTCGTGGAAAAGTCTGCTGGATACTATGGGCCTGTGGGTTGAAGATGGATGCTCCAATTATACAAAAGAACTTTGGGTGACTTGATAACTGTTTTGTTAAATGTAATTTTACTATGTTAAAGTAAAAGCTGTCGTTTTTATTTAAACAGAAAAGGGGAGGTGATGTGTCAGTCCCCTCTGTGTGCTATGATTACCCTTAATGAATAAAGAAACTGCTTTGGACATATAGCAAGGTAGAACTTAGGTAGGCAGGGAAAGCTAGGTTGAATGCTGGGAGGAAGGAGATGGAGTCAGATAGAAGCCATGGAGCCACCTAAGACAGATGTGCTGAAAATTTGCTGATAGGTCACGACCTTGTGGTGATGCATAGACTACTTAAAATGGGTTAAATTAAGGTTTAAAAGTTAGCCAATAACAAGTTAGAGCTAATGGGCCAAGCAATGTTTTAATCAATATAGTTTCTGTATGATTATTTCATGTCTAAGCTAGCTGGGTGGCCAGGAAGAACAAGTAGTGCCCTCCTCATATATATATATCACCACCACGACTACCACAACAACAACAACAACAACAACCAGGAATCAACAAGTACTGCTCATTGATATCTCTCAGCATCAGTGTTCTCAATTCCTCAATAAAATGACACAGACTAACCTAATGAATTCAAAAACAGGATCCATCCTCTGCTGTATCCAAGAAACATACCTTAACATCAAGGATAGACAGCATGGCAGAATATAAGATTGGAAAAAAGATATTACAAGCAAATGGATCTAAGAAGTAAGCTAGTATAGCCATTTTAGTCTCTGACAAAACTGATTATAAACCAAACCTATCAGAAAAGATAGGGAAAGACACTACATATTCATCAAAGGAAAAATCATCCAAAAAGATGTTGCAATTCTTAACATCTGTGCACCAAACACAAGGACACCTGTGTTTATAAAAGAAACATTCTTATATCTTAAATCATGTAATGACTCTCACACACTTGTAGTAGAAGACGTCAATAACTTACTCTCACTAATAAAGAGAGAATCTTTGGAGTTAACAGATATTATAAATCAAATGGATTTAATAAATATTTACAGAACATTTACCCCAAACTTAAAAGAATAAATCTGATTTTTATAACTTCATAGAATTCTCTAAAAAATCTACAAAATTGGGCACATATTCAGACTTCAGAAGTCTGGATAGGTATAAGAACATTGAAATTACTTCATGCATTCTGTCTGACCACCATGGATTAAAGCTTGGTATCAACAAAAACAAAAGCAAAGAAGGCTTACAAATTTATGGAAATTAAACTCCCCACCACTGAGAGACAAATGGGTCAAGACAGGAATTAAAAAAATTAAAGACTTTCTAGAATTGAATGATAATGAACATATAAAAAACATACCCAAACATATGGGAAACAATGAAGGTGGTTCTAAGAGGCAAGTTCAGAGTAGTAAGTGACCACATAAAAAATTGTATAATTATCATACTAGTAACTTAACAGTATGCCTGAAACTTCTAGAACAAAAAATAGCTAAAAGTTGAATAGAGAATATACAAATTAACAGAATTATAAGCAAAAATGGGGCTTAACAACAGATACCAAGAAACCCAGAAAATAATAGGAACATACATTAAAAAGCTGTATTTTACTGAATTGGAAAATTTTAAAGAAAGGGATTTTTTCCATACATACCACCTACCCAAGTTAAATCAAGATCAGATAAAATATTTAAATAGACCTGTAACCTCTAAATAGAAGAAGTCATTAAAAGACTCTGAAACAAAAAGCCCAGGTCCAGAAGATTTTAGCACAGAATTCTACCAGATATTCAAAGAAGAATTAACACCAATATTCCTCAAATTATTTCACAAAATAGGAACAGAAGGATTATTGCCTGATTCATTTATGAGGTCATAGTTACTCTGATACCCAAATGACATGTCTCAACAAAGAAAGAGAATTACAGACAATTTTCCCTCATGAACATATACATATTTTCAGTAAAATATTTGCAAACCAAATCCAAGAACACATCAAAAAGAACATCCACCATGATGAAGTAGGCTTCATCACATAGATAAAGGTTCAGCATATAAAAATTGAGAAATGTAATCCAACATATAAACAAGATGAAAGACAAAACCCACATGCTTATCTCATTAGATACAGAAAAGGCCTTTGATGAAATCCAATACTTACTGGATTTTGATGAAATCTTCTATTATGCAGTCCTGAAAAGATTAGGGATACAAAGGATATACCTCGACATAATAAAGCAGTTTACATTAAGCCTATAGCCAACATCAACTTAAATATAAAAAATTCAAAGCAATTCTACTAAAATCAGGAACAAGAAAATACTGTGGGACAATGGTCTTTTACCCTTCAAAGATTTGTCACTTGTATTGGTTTAATAAAATGTTGATTGCCCAGCAGCTAAGCATGAAGTATAGGTGGGGTGACCAGATTAGGAGAATTCTGGGAAGAGGAAAGGCTCAGTCTGCAGTTCTCACCCAGATATAGAAGAAGCAAGTTGAGAATGCCTCACTGATAAAGGGCATCAAACCATGTGGCTAACAGAGACAGGAATTATGGTTTAAGATGTAAGAGTTAGGTAATAAGAAAGCCTAATTTAATAGGCCAACTAGTTTATAATTAATGTAGGCCTCTGTGTGCTTCTTTGGGACTGAATGGTTGCAGGACCTTGTGGGATAGAAGCCTCTGTTAACAAATGGTACCAACGTGGACAACTACATCAATGTAAAACCTGAGAGAGCTTAGGAAGTAATTCTAGACACAAAAGAACAGAGTTTAGCATGTTCTTGGTAGCAGTATTTTCTTGGTGGGCTCTGTTTGCTACAGGCAAGCACATTTCATTTAAGAGAGGTTTTGTGACAAAAACCTTGCAGCTCTTTTAAGAGGCCCCACCAACAAACACTTAAATGATGTTTATAAATAGCCAACAGCATGCTTCTTGGTGGTGGCAGGAACCTTGAAACTCCATAGAGTTGTGGCAATAACCATGGCTCCAGCCAGTACCTCCGCCATAAGGCTACACTCTCAGAAAGCTAAGGAATGGGTGGATCCTGCCAGCAAAGCCACGGCTTTATTCCTAGCTGTATTGCTTAGCAAATTAAAGACTCATGTGGTCAGAAAAAGAAAGCTATACAGTAAAAATAGGTTCAGATGAAAAATCTCTCTAAACGGTTTACAGTGTGTTTAAATATATATAGGCTAGGGAGATAAAAGAAAAAGGATAAAGTCCTTATAAAAAAAAGAAAGAGAGTAGTTGGGTGTGCTGGCACACACCTTTAATCCCAGCACTTGGGAGGCAGAGGCAGTCAGATCTCTGTGAGTTCAAGGACAGGCTGGTCTACAGAGTGAGTTCCTGAACTGCCAATGATAACCAGAGAAACTTTGTATCAAAAAAACACAAAAATTAAAAATAAAAATAAAAGAAATAGAATTGAAATGAAAGCCATGTAAAGATGGAAAATACACAGAGAATCTGGATACTCTATGTTATTGTGTTATCTTTGAATTTTTAACAGCTATGAAGGAGCAACAGTTGCTAAAAGATCTTTGATTATAAATGCTGCTGGATTAATCCAAAATAAATATTTTGAAAATGTCTTGATTTCAAAATTAAATTCAAAAGATATGTAAATTTGGAGAAGAGGTTTTGTTTTTGTTTCTGCAGGAAATGAGAGGCTGTGAATTCATTCTTTGTTAAGAAAAATAAGGTTTGATCAAGAAAGACCCCCTGAAGAAATCTTTGATAGGAGCCAACGGTCCAGATGATCCAACATTTCACAGACCTTCTGTTGGAGTTTCCTCTGATTTCTACATCCAGAACAGCCTGAAGACTGCTGGCTAAGATGATCAAACCTCACAGACTATTCCTATTCCAGTCAGGACTTTTCCCAAATCCTAAATTTTCTTTAGGTCCTCATAAGATTGTCAGTAATCCCAATCAGCAGGAAGTATCCTAGAAAACTATGCCCACATTACCAAAAAGTGGATTATATTTGTTTGTATTTGTTTAGATTATTGGTTACAAGTTGTTATAGTGGTCAGGAAAAAAGCTAAACAAAGGATATTAGACTCAAAGTTCTTGTTTTGAAAAAATGGGAAGTATTATAGGACAATGGTCTTGTACCCTATAAATTTTTGTCACTTGAATTGGTTTAGTAAAATGCTGATTGCCCAGTAGCAAGGCAGAACATACAGGCAGGGTGACCAGAATAAGTGATTTCTGGGAAGATTAAAGGCTCAGTCTGCAGTTGTCACCCAGATGTAGAGGAAGCAAGATGAGAATGCCTCACTAATAAAAGGTACCAAACTACATGGCTAACACAGACAAGAATTATGGGTTAATTTAAGATGTAATTGTTAGTTAATAAGAAAGCCTGAGCTAATAGGACAACCAATTTATAGTTAATGTAGACCTCTGTGTGTCTTCGATACTGAATGGCTGTGGGACCTGGCAGGACAGAAACCTCTGTCAACAACAACAACAACAAAAAATACCTACTCTCTCTACATCTATTCAATAGAGAACTTGAAGTTTTAGCGAGAAGAATAAGACAACTGAAGGAGAATAAGGGGAGACAAATTGAAAAGGAAAAGGTCAAAGTGTCTTCATTTGCAGATGTTATGATAGTAAGCTACCATAAAATTTCCATAGGGAAACTCCTACAGCTGATAAACACATTCAGCAAAGTATCTGAATACAAAATTAACTTACAACAATCACTATCTCTCCTATATATAAATGACAGAGTGAGAAATAAACAGGGAAACAACACCTTTCACAATAGCCTCAAATAATGCAAATTATCTGAAAGTAACTCTAATCAAGTTTGTGAAAGCTTTGTATAATAAAAAGGCACTGAAGAAAAAAAATTGAAGAAGATATCAGAAGATGGAAAAGATCTTCCATGCATGGATCTGTAGGGTTAGCATCAATATTCTAAACATACCCATCCTACCAATAGTAATTACAGATGCAATGCAATCCCCACCAAAATCCCAACACATCCTTCACACATCTCAAAATGACAATATTCAGGTTCATATGAAAACTCTCTCTCTCTCTCTCTCTCTCTCTCTCTCTCTCACACACACACACACACACACACACACACATACAACAGAATAATTAAAACAACCATGAATAATAAAAGAACTGTATTACAGAGTTATAGTAATGAAAACATCATAGCATTGGCCCATTAACAGGCACATCAATCAAATTGAATTGAATTGAATCAAAGTCCCAGATATAAATTCACACACCTGTGGACATCTTATTTTTGATACAGAAACCTGAAATAAATGGTACTGGTTAAACTGGATGGTGGTATGTGGAATGATCCAAATAGATGCATAGTTATCATCCTGAGAAAAATCAGTTATAAATTAATCAAAACCCTTAACATAAAACCAGATACACTGAACCTCGTGGAAAAGAAAGGAGCTAATACTCTTGAACACATTGGTACAGGAAAAGACTTTCTGAACAGAAAAGTTTTAGCTCAGACACTAAGAGAAACAATTAATAAATAAATCTCATGAAGCTGAAAAGATCCTGCATGGCAAAGGACCCTGTCATTCAGACAAAGTGTCAGTCTACAGAATGGGTAAAGATTTTTACATTTATACATGCAATAGAGGTCTAATATCCAAAATAATAAAGAAAAAATCTAGATATCAAGGAAACAATAAAGCATTAAAAATAAGAGACAATCCAAAAGGCTGAGACACATTTAAAGAAATATTAAACATCCTTAGTCATTAGGGAAATACAAATCAAAGCTATTTTGAGATTTCATTTTACATTTTTCAGAATGGCTTGATCAATAAAATAAGTGACATCTCATGTTGGTGATGATGTGAGGGT
Organism: Ondatra zibethicus; assembly: GCA_004026605.1. Classification (NCBI taxonomy): domain Eukaryota; kingdom Metazoa; phylum Chordata; class Mammalia; order Rodentia; family Cricetidae; genus Ondatra; species Ondatra zibethicus. Next base: position 9,382 of record PVIU01022134.1, on the reverse strand, counting down.
ATGGGGGAAGGGGAACAACCCTGATGGTGGGAGTGCAAAATAGCCCAGCACTATGGAAATTAGTATGGTTGTTCCTCTGGAAAATGGGAATTGATTTACCACAAGATCAAACTATATCCCTATTGGGCATATACCCAAAGGATGTTTCATCTTACCAGAGACACACTAGCTCAGCCGTGTCATTCAGCTCTCTTCATAATAGCTAGAAATTGAAAACAACCTAGAGATCCTCCAACAGAAAAATGTGTAATGAAAATTTGCACATTTGGCACAACAGAGTCTTACTCAGCCATTACAAAATATGAAATCATGCAATTTTCAGGTAAATGGATGGAACTAGAAAAAAATCTCCCTGACTGAGGTCACTTAGAATGTGAAAGATAAATATGGAATATAATTGTTTATATGTAAATACTATCCGTTAAGTCAATGATAACCAATATACAATCTGTAGAAACAGAAATTTCATACAGAGTAATGGACTAGGTGTGTGTATGGGGGGAATTATATAGATGTCCCTAGTAAGGGAACAAGAATCAATAATTATGGATAGATGTAAGGGAAGGGCTGGAACAAGAAGATCAAATGGAGACAAGGAGGGAAGAGGGTGGCAAGACAGGGAATACAGGAGAGACAGTTAAATTTAAGGGTCATTTGAGAGTTACTATGGAAATATAATATAGTAGAAGTTTCCTAAAATGTATACATATATGAAGGTGATCTAAATGAAATCACACAATAAATAGTGGGGAGACAGAGTTCCAAATGCCAATCTCTTATCCTCAAATCAATCTCCCAGGATTCCAGGATTGGGCTACAACTAATTGAATTGTTGGCTTAAGGGTCCCATGGGAATCCCTATACAACTCAGGCTGCTGCCAAGACTATAAGTTGCTCTCCACTCACTAAGAGCAAGGCTCCATTGTTGAAAATAGTACCCACATAGCTCATTGAACATGAAGAAACCAAGCTGGTGCCCACATGAAACCTTCATCCCTCATGCGAATGTCTTTGGTATGGGGAGGTACTCTACATACTAACAAAGGAGAAATATAAACACCATCCCAGCCACACCCTTTGATTTACAGTGGTTTTCCGCAAGTTATTCAAGTTCAATGGTGGCACAAAGTTTGTGGGAGTAACCAAAGGGTATCTGATTTGACTGTAGACCCACTGCACAATATGGAACCCATCCCTGGCACTACTTGGGTGATCTAGAACCTGTGAATAAATAGCCCAGGGATGCAAGGGAAAACCAAATAGTGCTGTTATAAAAATAATTAAGCCAACAAAAAAGTAGCAGTAAAAATTATTCTAATGACATTTTCCTATAGTGTTTTGTTCATTCATCATCAGAGACGCTTTCTTCTGCAGTGGGAGCAAATATAGAAATCCACAGCTAGACATTATGGAATGAGTGAGAAGCCACAAAACACTCAGCCCTAACTGAGAAGTCTCCTACAAATCACTCCCCTCAGAGCTTGGGGAACTCTATGGTAAGAATGTAAGAGCAAGAAAGATTTCAAGAAAACAATTCTTCAATGGAGGAAGCATCTTTTGAAGAAAGGTAGCTTCAGAATTACACTCACATATCAAACTTATATCCATTGACTTAAAATTAGTTGGTTATGTCCAATGCTGGGTATAAGTGCAGCTCTTTCTGGCCTGTACATCAGCTCTACTACTCAAAGGCCAGAGTGGTCAAGTAGGAATACCATGATTTTTCTCTTTCAGTTATAATCCTGTCCAACCACCTAAAAAGTGTACCTATATCTTTCTGTACCTTTTCATCCTTACCTTTGCTAACAGAACAAAGGAGAGTAGGAAACCCTGGGAAGGAAAGAACTTTTGCCACATGCAGGTCAGGTGGGTTAAAATTTGTATGATATGCCTCTAGAGACATTTGCATTCTTATTGGTTAGGAATCAAGAAATGTGGCACAGGATGCAGTTTGTAGAAGAGAGGAATTAACAGCACCAATAGGAAGAAGACACATATCTACTTCTGCCTAACTAGCAGAAGGTCAGGAGAGGTTAAGTACCAGACAGTTTTCAGGAAAGATTCATAGAACTAATTCAGTTTGCACTACTATTACAGCAAGGAATTCATGTCACTGTGAGCACACCCTGGTTCAGAAAGAGGAGTGAATCCTCCTGCCCTGAATATAGTAGGTCAGAGTATGCAGGTGATGCTGGATTAGTCAAAGGTTTATTATCTTCTTCATGACCTCTGCTGTCTGTCTTCCCCTTATTCATGTTCATGGTTTAGTCATTTCACTGCTCATTAGCATCTAAATTAAAGAATAGGGACTTGGGCTAAGATTCCTTTGATTCTGATGGGGAAAACGAGGAAAAGTAGGAGGAAGTTCAAGAAAATGGTCCAGCCGCTGACTCAGTGATGCCAGTTGTGTCCTCCTGACCCCACATCTTCTCCATAGAACACCTCTCCACTTCTCCTTTTAGACACTCTGCTGTGTGCACACTGACAGACACAGTGGCCTAGTCTCTTAGTCTTTTCATAATTAATAATTTTCTTCTTTATTGAAAATAACATTTTTCTCTCGGCCTCATTCTTCCATGGCTTTTGCTTCAGCTCCTGCCTCCAGGATTCTCCCTGAGTTCCTGCCCTGACTTCCCTCAGTGATGGACTGTGATGTGGAACTGTTAACTAAAATTAGCACTTTCCTTCCCAAATTTGCTTCTGATCATTATGTTTTATAACAGCAATAGAAACCCTAAGAAAAGTCTATATTTCTTATCTGAAAACCCTCTTGATGCCTGTTATTAGATCTTTTACCTGTCAATTATTTTCCAGATTATTTGGTGCCTTTGTTCATTATCACTTTCATATGTGGTTTAAGATTAAAGTTTTATTATATTAGCAGTCCCTTGCTATTATACATTTTCTGTCTTTCCTTTTGTCTCATTTCTGTGGCAGAAATTCCATTTCAATGGGAACCCAACTATCACACACACACACACACACACACACATACACACACACACACATATACATGTATAAATATATATATATATATATATATATATATATATATATATATATATATATATATATATATATATGTTCAGGTAAGAAAATAGTCAAGAGAGAAATAAAAAATAGTTTTCTCTAGTCATGACTTTTCACCTTTGATCAACTCAATATTATTTAGCAGGCCTAGTACATTTCTAGGAACCAACTTCCTACTTCCCTTTTGATATTTGTTTGCCAACCTTTTAAAGCCAATGTTCCACTCCAACTTCAATCCATTGGCACCCTGCATCCATATTTTTATTATTTATCAGAGGGAAAAGACAGTCAGAAACAGACTAGTTATTATCTGAATTGTGTTTGAATGCATTATCTTCTCTTCCTCTCCCAGCTGAAGAACTGACTTTCCCCATCTTACTAGCTAACACTAACTAGCAACTCCATGTTCTTAGAATCAATACCCCAGTGCCTATCTTCTTAGTCTTCCCTTCTACTGCTCAATAAACAGTAGTATTAAGTAATCAAAGAAAATTGTGTGAAGTTATTTATTGATTTAACAAAATGCTTTACTTTGAAAAATGTTCTCACTAAAAGTATTGGGTAAATATACTTGGGGATATAGAAAATGCACAGGATCTTCTATATTTTATTGAAATTTTGTAAAGATTGAGAATTTCACACACCAGTACTGGATTTCTACCATTTGTACTGCCCTGTCACTCCTCCAGCTCCTCTTTATCCCCCATCTAAAATTCATTACTTTTTCTTCTTTGCTTATAACACATGCACACATGCATGTGGGTGTGCATATATATATGTATGCATGTTGAAGGATGACCACTGACCAGGCACTCATCCCTGGAGAAAAGTGGTCCACCTTCTCTCAGTAGACATTAATTATCTGTAGCTCTTCATCCACGAATGGGGCTTATGTGGTTTCTCCACCCACACTGGAAAGTCTATTGGAGATTTCATTGAGCAGGTCCTATTTAGGAGACTATATTGCTGATCCCTATTTATCCTGATGGATTTAGTTATGGAAACCTAAGAAATAGGAAAACATTAGAAACACCGTGTTATTTAAGCAACATGAAGGTGTGTTTATACAACTATGGAAGCACTTTCCTAAATAACTGAAAATTTATGATGGCCATCTAACTTCTCGTTTAATAAGTAAAACTAGGTAAATGTGACTTTAAATATAGACCAGTTGTAAAGAAATGGTAGCATAGTGCACATTCTGTCCTTGAAATTTATACAAATATAAGTTTATGAAGGGTTCAAAATTTCTCTAAAATACTAGGTTGTAAACAGCCTTTATAATATTGTGCTTGATCACCACAGCTAGGTGATGTACTTTCTCATGTTAATGTTGTCTTTAATGTCTACAGCAAATTTCTGGTATGAACCCATAATCTGTACAATACTTTAAAAACTCACATACAAAATAATGGGTTTATTGCGGTAGTTTCATCCATACTTTATTCTGGCTGATTTTTCTCTTCTGTTATCCATTTGCCTACAGATTACACCTTATGTCCCTCTCCCTTTCATCTCACATGTGTTCTTTTACCTTCTTATTTCTTTTTTAAAACATATTTTTTCCTTTTAAATTATGATATACACTCATATTCATTCCCACAAATGTAAAAACCAGAGGCTAGTGTCTCCCTGTGAGAGAGAACATAAGATGTTTGTCTTTCATTCCTCATGAACTCTGTTTTAAGTTGTTAGTTTTCACAAACATACTTTCCAGATATTTAATTAATAACACTGTATTGCAGAATAATCTGTGGGAGATTTACCAGATGAGAAAATATGTAGTGATGTAAAAGGTTAAATACATGGGTAAAGTAAAATGAATACTGGAAAATAAGAATAAAAAACTTGTGCAGTATATGCATGTATCTATCTATGTGTATTTCATCTGGGAAAGGAAAGAATATGATCAAAATATATTTAAAATTAAAAGTTGTTTCAAATAACAAACATAAATCCAAAATTATAAATAACTATAGTAAACATAAATAAACCATATACTTTAAAATTATTGGCTAGGAAAACAATTAAAATAAATATTATGCTGTCAAGTTTAAAGTCACAGAAAAGTTGAAAGTAAAATGAAACATAGGATTAACAGAATCATACAAAGAACATTTTTAGGGTGAGATAGTTTTGAGATAAAAAGTGATATAGCAAAAAATGCTAACAGGCAAGGGAGACATGATTTTACATCAAGTGATTATATTTTGATGTGCATTTACTATAATAGCTTACTTTCAAAAAATATGAAGCAATACAGTGAGTATGCAGAAGACATGAAGAAAGAGTTAAATAAAGTATCATACTGCAAAAGTGAATGTTCTTACTTAAATAAAAGAGACTATAAGTAGGGCAGCAATATTTATACGCAATAATTGAAGAATGCAATGAACTGTATACGAATGAACATGCACGCACACACACACACACACACACACACACACACACACACACACACACACATACACTTGGACATAGGATCTGCAACTATAGGACATACACAGATACATATGTTAAACAGCCAACGATTGCATAATCTTTTCTAATGAATATGGGACATTTGTCAAAATTGAGTATATGTCTCTGCTCACATCTTTAACAAATATCACAGAGTTGAAATATTATGAGATGATTTTTGACAGTTGAACTAAGATTGAAATTAATAAAATAAATTTAAATATGAAATTAAGAAAAAAGCAATTCAAATCTATTGGTTAAATGCATAAAACACATTAAGCTTATATATATGTTTGAATTGTAAGATAATAAAAAGTAACATTTTAAAACATGTGGCATGCAACAAATCAATGCTTTTACCTGGGTCAAACTCCTGAAATCCAGTCATAGAGAGGAAGGAGCGATATTATGAGCAAAAGGGCCAAGACCATAATGGGGAAACTCACAGAAACAGCTGATCGAGCTAGTGGGAGCTAACTAACTCTAGACTGACAGCTGGGGATCCTGCATAAGACTCAACTAGCCATCTGAATGTGGGTGACAGTTATGTGGCCTGGGCAGTTTTGGGGGCCACTAGCAGTGGAACCAGTATTTGTCCCTAGTGCATGAACTTGCTCTTTGGAGCCCATTCCCTATGAAGGGATACCTTGCTCAGCCTAGACACAGAGGAACAGGGCTTGGTCCTAAAATAAGATTGTTTTAAAAAAACAAATCAATACTTAGAGAGAACCTTATAGTCATATATATGTATATATAACTTAAAATTATATATATATATAACTTAAAATATGTATTGATCTTTCTAAGTCAGACAAAGACCATCACAATGTATCCAGATACACTAAAAAGATTATACTAAAGAAGATAGGCCAACAAATTTTAAGAAAAAAACACAGAAAAAAGAACAACAAAGCCATTAAATAGTTCCTAATATAGACTGATATAGTTAATACACATCTATTAACATGGATAAGAACAAGAAAGAGAGAGGAAGAAAGGAAATATCAGATTAGGAAAAATATCCAGGTCCTTTGGAGTCCAACCTTCAGGGTTAGGTTTGAATGCTACAGCAAGCAACAGGCACTTGTATTAGGTGTATCTGAAGGCAAATGAATTCTCTGACACAATGCTGCTTCAAACAAATCTCTTTATTATTTGCCTCTATTCTATTTTTTCTGTCCTAATTTTAATTCCTCCTAGCTTCTTCTCCTCTAGCCAAAAAACCTGTTTTTCAATCTGGGGCTAAAAGCAATGAAAAAATTATAAGAGTTAACTCTCATTGTTCAAAAGCACATTTTTAGAGTAAGCAATAAGGAGCTAAGCCATTTTCCATGATCCAAGGTTATAGGAATAAGATTGTCACCAGACGGTGTGGAGGGGCACAGTGGCCAGTGACAAACTTAGAGACATAGCTCTATTCTCAGCTAGACTTGGCAAGTGAAGAATAGGCATGCTTTTCTTAGGGTGTTTTCTGTAGGAACATTGGTTGGGTACCTGTGACTCTGAACTTGTACATAGCTGTAAAGTTTTAAGTTTATGATCTATTTACAAAAAGCCTTTAGTCTAGTTTGAACTTGCTCTAAAGTAATGATGTAGAATTTCCCTCTGTATGTTGTGATTACCATTAATGAATAAAGAACTGCTTTGAGCCTATAACAGAGCAAGGCAGGATAGAGTCAGAGAGAAGCCATGGAACCACTGGAGACAGACACCGGGAACTTTACCCAGTAAGCCACAGCTATGTGGCGATATATAAATTAATAGAAATGGGTTAAATTAATATAAGAGTTATTCAATAAGAAGCTAGAGCTAATAGGCCAAGCAGTGATTTAATTAATACAGATTCTTTGTGATTATTTCTTGTCTAAGATAGCCGGGTGGCCAGGAATAAACAAGAGGCCTCCTCCAACAGATTGGCACACCAATGTAGGTAACTACATCCACATAAAAACCTGAGAAAGCTTAAAAATTAATTCTAGACACAAAAGAACAGAGTTAAGCATGATTTGATAGCAGCATTTTCTTGGATGGGCTCTGTTTGCTAGAAGCAAGCAGAGGCATGGCTCCTTTAAGAGAGGTTTTCCTGACTGAGAGGTAGCAGAAAAGCCATTTTGAAATGCTGGCTTTCTGGGCCATGCTGCCAGCGTGACCTCTGGCTCTTTGGGGAGATGAAGCATTGGGATGGGGTTTGTAAGTAGCATGCTGTGACTTGCTTGATGGCAATATGGACTGGCTATGTGCCTGAAAGTGAGGGGCTCCATCATGCTGGACTGGGTGGGACAAGTAGGCACTGCCATATTTCTCCTAGCAATGGCACAGCTTAAGTTTTTAAGAATGCGCTTAGCATTTTAAGAAGTGCTCCTGGACAGTAAAGAATTACAGATACACAATAGGACAGATTCAGACATAAAAGACATTTAAATGGGTCACAGGGTTCGGAAAGAGAATAGAGATTCATAAAAGGAAATAAATGATTTATAAAAATATAAAACAAAGTTTAAAGAGACAAAGTACAGACAGTCAGAGATTAAGGGAATAAAAGTAATAGAGTAAGAAAAGCCACTTGAAGATGGAGTATACACAGAGAGTCTGGATTCTGTATATTCTTGTGTTTTCTTTGCATGTTTTGACTGTGAAGACGCTAAGTACAGAGAGACATTTCAATGTATGGGCTGCTAAGCTAAACCAGCATGTAAATTATAAAGATATCTTGACTTCAGAATTTGTGTCTAAGGTTATGTTGCTTTGGAAAAGAGGTTCTTTGGTTCTTCTTTTGTTTCCACAGAGGATGAGAACCTGTGGATTGTTTCTAGAATAATATAGTTAGATAGACTACGAATGCCTGAGAAGTCACCATGAACACCCCCAAAAATTATGTCACCCAATAAGCAGCAGGAAGAAGTTTGAACAAAACTATGCCTATATTTCCAAATATTGTTTGTAAGTGCTTCTTTATATTTAAAGGGGGATATGCTATAGAGATTTGAATTGGTATGGATCTTGATTTATTGATGCAAATTTAAGATCAATCTTGTTACATATACATTTCTGTTCTTGATTAAGATATTATATAGGTCATTTAAAAATGCATTGTATAATTAAGAAATATAGGTTAATAGTTAATCATCTATAATAGTCAAGCTTGTAGTCATGTTGGTTAGGTTTTCTACATATATAGAGATGTATTTCAGTTAGGTAGTCTTCAAATCTTTCAGAGACCTTCAGAATATGGCATTTAAATGTTTTAAGAAATTAGGAGAGTAGGCCTGCCTTTGGGACTGGGAACCTCGCCCAACCAGCTTCTGCGGATTCATCTGGACCCTGTCCCGGCTGCACCTGAGCTCGGCCCACCCGGGCTGAGGCCTTGGGGGAAGGACGAGTCCCCTGCTAGGGGGACTCCTTTGTCCCACGGAGCCGAGCAGAGAGGAGCGGGCAACCCTCAGTAGGCCTGCCTTTGGGATCGGGAACCTCGCCTAACCAGCTTCCGAGGATTCAGCTGGACCCTGGTGAGTGGGCCCCAGCCCTTCCCCGGGATCTTCTGGCCACTTGGGGCTCCCCTCTGTTGGCTTTGCTGCTTATCCCAACCCTGCTCGCCCCCGGGCATCCCTTCTCATCTGCGTGGTCCCGGCTGCACCCGAGCTCGGCCCACCTGGGCTGAGGCCTTGGAGGAAGGACGAGTCCCCTGCTAGGGGGCCTCCTTTGTCCCACGGAGCTGAGAGGAGTGGAGCGGGCAACCCTCAGTAAGCCTGCCCTTGGGACCGGGAACCTCGCCCAACCAGCTTCCGTGGATTCAGCTGGACCCTGACCCCGGGAACCAAGCGGAACCGAACGGAGCAGAGCAGGCAACTCTCAGAAGAAATGGGCAGGCGCCAATCAAAGAATTCGTCCAACA